>CAKALU010066631.1:0-49468 GCA_916700995.1 Hozukius guyotensis
TGTGTCATCGCATTGCTATTCTGTGAGGTCTGTATTAACTAATAAATCATGTACATATAGTGCCTCTTGCAGTGTACCTCGGGTTTTTATTTGCTTATTATAGCATGGACTCACCTTCAGGGACAAGTAGAACCCGTCGTCAGGACCGCTGAGCTTCAGTGACCTGTTGAAGGCCTCGTCCCAGGGCATGCCTCTGTCCACACTGATCTACAGGGGCAAAGAGGATCAGAGGCTAAAGCATGTGATGTGTGAAAGAGGGAAAACCAAGCAGCAATGCAAACACTCACTGCTGTCCCGAAGGTGAGACGGACTCTTGCATAGAAACTAGGGCTTTCAATCGAAAAATATAATATAATATAAAATATATAATTAATCACATGATTGTCCATGATTAATGGCTATTAATCGTGGACATGTGATTATCATAAAGTGGACAAAGTGTAGACCATGCCAGTTTTCCTCGACAAAATTTACCGTAGGTTTGGAGCATTATTTAGCCTCCTTCGCGACAAGCTAGTATGACATGGTTGATACCGATGGATTGCTTAGGTTTTTGAGTTTTATACTACTATCGCGTTAACTTTGACAGCCCAAATAGAAACCCAAAAGTACTTCTAACATTTAAAAACACAAAGATATCCAGTCTAAGTGAATAAGAATCAGTGTCTACCACAGTCATGCATGCACCCGACACTCTCCTTCTATACTTGCTGAACTGGTCCTAGCTGTGCAGCATTCTGCCCGGCTGCCAACTTTAAAATGTCAAATGCAGGTTAGCCTGCAGCCGACAGCTAAAAGCAGAAGATATCTGTAATTATCCTGTTCCCACCTGCCACAGAGGCTCCTCAGCCCTGGGCTAAGCCTGTATGATAACAGTCTGACTGCTGGCAAAGTGACATTAATCATCATATAGTGCAGAGATAGCTACTTGAGTTACCTCTGGGACTGCAGGTCATGTGGAACATATTTCACACTTGTACCGGGTCTCTTTGTATGCAAATACTGTGCACAGTGCAAACCTTGTCACGGAACATCTGCATGAATTTATAGTCGTTGGTATTTGCTACCTAATCTGTGAAGATTACTGAGCTGCCATTATACTTTTCATTGTTTTGGTGTATTGGGAGCCTAGAAGCCAGACTGGATTTAATTCTAAAGAGAGAACACAAGATTTGCATTTTTTTAGGCATTATGTATATTCATAGAATCACTTCTGGTTCGTGACGTGTTATGCCTCACGATCAGCCTGGGTCTGTAAATGTGCCCATGCTCACCAGACTGTTGTCCTTCTGGTGGCCGCTACATCCTACACACAGACCACACACAGTATTGCTGATCTGTTCTTAGTTTGTGCAACATAATTCTTATTTTGGCTCCTTTAAAATAAGGCTAGGCATTGCAGGATGTCTCAAAATATGATACAATAATGATATTTTGCCCACAGTAATGATCTCAAAACACAGGAAGCCATCTGACAATATACAGTACTTGACATGAGGTGATGAGGTGCCTACCTTATAGAGAACAACCTGTCCATCCTGAGGGTTTCCAACTGTCAAGAACGTTTCCTGTTTCTCCTCGTAAATCTCGTCGTTACCCGGGGCAAGGTCTGTCAGAGACGCAAGAACAACCAAAATAATTACTCACATTAGAAGATTAAGAACCCGGAACCGTCTTTCTCTTTAAAATCAATCCCTTAAGGGCCAATCGCAATCCAATTTAAGATGTGCTGACAGACAATTGGAGAAAGGAACAATGACATTACTGAAGTCATTGATTAATTACTAACATTGTTATATAGTGTTTTCTAATCTTTTTTGTGAACAACTTTTTATCAGTTCATGTTGACAGAAAAGAACATCATATTGTTATACAATATACCTTAACATAAATTGTTATGTTTGCACAAGCAGATTCAGGCGTACCTTCTAATCTTGTATTTTTACTTTTGGTGGTTGGGGTTACGTTACATTTTGTATTTCGGATCACAAATTAAATTTGTGTAAAACCTAAAGCCATGCCGTGTTTTGAGTAACACTTGACCTCCATACCTAGGATTCCCATGTCATATTTGCCCTCCTTCTTATCCTTCTCGATTAGGTAGTCAAAGTTGTCGGTGAAGTACTGGAAGAGATGATTCTGCTTGTGGACCTCCAGACCCAAGATGCGATTTAAGAACTTGGTGATGCTGCATTCTGGGATAAAAGACACGACAACACAGAACCGTTAAAGCAGCTGATTTTGTGTTGACCGATGAACAAAGAACACAGCTGAGTTCAATTTTGAAGTAGGTGGCCTGGGTCGATGTATTCATATTAAAAGGGATAGTTTGAATGTTTTGAAGTGGGGTTGTATGAGGTACTTATCCACAGTCAGTCTTTTACCTACAGTAGATGACGGTCTGCACACCCCCAGTTTGGAGAAGCAGACAGGAATACCAGCACGGAAGCAAAAAAAAATCAATATCAGTTTAAGTGTACGCCATATTTAGAATATTTTCACTGCTTTACCTTGCTGTCAGACAGCCCTTTATGATGGGAGAACTGAAGCTGTAATATCCATCTTTGCTCTCTTCAAAGCCACAAGACTCCATTGACAAAAAAAGTAATTTTACCTCACATACCACAGGAGTTATTGGTCTACCGCTGCCTTGATCTGTTAGCTAATTTCTGTTATTGTGTGACTTTGGTGAATCTGAACTAACCGTTTAAAACTCTTAAGTCACACAATAACACAAACAAACTAACAGATCGAGGCTGCGGTAGACCAGCAACCCCCGTGTTCTGTGAGGTAAAAATTACGTTTTTTGTGAATGGAGTCTGGTGGCTTTGAAGAGAGCGATATAATGGCTTCAGTTCCCCATCAGAAAGGGCTGTCTGACAGCAAGGTAAAGTGGTGAAAATATTCCAAATAATTACACTTACAATGATATAGTTTTGTTTTTTTTAGGTGGCTAAAATGTGTTTTGCTTCTGCCCTCGTCCACAACAGGACATTGCTTTCGACCCGTGTCTGTACTCCTGTCTGTTTCTCCAAGCTGGGGCCTATGGAAAGTACTTTATACAACTCCTCTTCAAAACATCCAAACTACACCTTTAAGTATACTTGCATACAATATGCCTGCATGCCTCTTGGGTACTCTACCTTTCTCAGTACTGATCCCAAAGCGAGACTCCCTACAAAAGATGCCCACATCCATCATTCCAAGTTTCATTTCTGAAATAAAGAAAAACACAGTTGTTTTACAAATTAATCACAGTAAACTTTGTGATGGTGAAGTTGTTCTCCATTTACAGATACTGGTGCTCAAACGTACCTCTGAAGAACATGGCTTCGCCCCCGGGGTAGCCTTTGGGAGGGGGCACCTTGTTCTCTATGTGGCCAAGGATTGCTTTGGTGATCTTATCTAGAGCCTTGGTACCATACTGCAAGAAAAGAGACATGTAATTAGTATAAACAAATTCTCTCAGAAGGCCCTTTTAGCAATGCAAATTAACAGTTCCTGTATACAGCTAAAAGTGAGAAAAACATTTAATAATTTAAGATAAAAAGAATCTTGTTTTCACACTCAAAAATTTGTTATGGTTGTTAAATTTGCCTACCTTGTTCTCAAAGTTGTACTTGCTCAGGTCTCTGGATTCTGTGGCTCTTCTGTCTCCATGAGTTAATGCACCCTGCAGAGTGGATTAGCAACAGTATTATTATTAGTATTAGCGGTATTAGGTTTACAGCCTTCAGAGCATCATCACACTAATACAGATGGACAAAGTGACGTGGGATGAATCTGTGTTTGCTGTTGATCATCATTACACAACCTGACTTCACTGCTCAGCCTAGGGTGAGCATCAACTATGTATATATGGATACTAAAAAGTCATTATAGGATTACTACAACCGTACAGTAGATAATAGCGTGGACTTCTAGCCCTCTCATTCATAAATCCTGCTCTTTTAAATAGAAGAGATACAGTATTTAACGTGATTGTGGAGTGTATGTTATTGCATTAACTTTTTATAATTTGGCAAAATACAGAAATCCTTTAAAATGACATCACTACATATGAATATTTGCCATGTTGAATCTCGACTTCAGGCACCACTTTTAATTACCTGAAAATCTACAACTATATTTAGCAAATATGTTTAATAGTTCTGATAAAACTGTTGTTCACTAGTGATGTGTTTGGAACTACAGTACAGTTAAAGAACCAGATTTAACCTGTGATAGTAGTCTAATAGGTCAAACTTTTAAATGCAGGTACATTCACTCTGCATCAAACAGCAGCATGTGAAAGCTTCATCACACACACACACACACACACACACACACACACACACACACACACACACACACACACACACACACACACACACACACGCACACGCACACACACACACACGACAGTGTGACTACACTAGTCTCTGTCCAAGGTGTCAAGAGGAAACGGAGGTGTGAAACTGAATTTTTTCTTCAGCTGCCTACTGACATCAATAGGACTTCAAGCAACATTTAAGTGACAGAGAAATAAGACAAACACAATACAAGGCTCCTCGTCTGAACCAGGCAGCATCCTCTGGTTCTGAGAAGTGAAGCCAATGTGGAAGTGCCTTAAACTTGCATTCTTTCTAATATCCAGCAGGGGGCGACTCCTCTGGTTGCAGAAAGAAGTCTGATTGTATAGAAGTCTATGAGAAAATGACCCTACTTCTCACTTGATTTATTACCTCAGTAAACATTGTAAACATGTGTTTATGGTCTCAATCACTAGTTTCAAGTTTTCTTCAATACAGCATGATGTTTATTTAGTAAATTATGGTCCCATTTAGAGTCAAATAGACCATAAAGCAGGGGATGCTTTAGGGCGTGACTACCTTGTGATTGACAGGTTGCTACCGCGGCGTTGTCCGGGAGTTGTCCGTGTTTTCGTCCTACAACTTTAACCCTTTCACAGTGTGTTTTCGGTTCATGAAAGTTAATTGTAACTTTTCTGGTCACCTAAAAATGTCAATTCAGTGTTTGGTTGTACTTAGCTCCACCCTCTTGTGTCACTTCTGGTTGCAAAAAAACAAGATGGCGCCAAAATGCCAAATGCAAGGCTTCAAAACCGTAGTCCACAAATCAGTGTAAATCAGAAGTGACTACGTCCACTTGTTATATACAGTCTATACTCTGAACCATGATGTCAAACTCTTTATTGCCTCCAACACTGTCAACGGCAGCGCATTACTGCGCTACACTCCTTCTGTTCTTATCTTTCACAATAAAATCACATACAAGATTTCAAATGAACTGCGAGGGAGGTGTGAAGGAACATTTACAAGAAGCAAAGTTAACAGCAGACCAGTCTTGTCGCCAGCTGCTGGCTCTGCCCACACAGAAAAATGCCTTGAGATACCAAAACAAAGGGATGTCTTAGCCAAATATGACATCACTGCTGATCTGGAGTCAGTCGGTCGCAAAGGTTTTCAGCAGCCTAAGTTGAAGTGACTGTGTGTGTGTTGTATCGGGTTCAGCCAGGCAGACGAGATGTAGCCTATTCTTGATACAGATTTACCGAAACAAGGCTGGCAAACACATGAACGACTTCCTGGAACCGCCGTCCCATGGCACCCTCCTAGCTGTTTTCCCAAAAGAACTGTCATGCTGTGTCACTATGGAAATAAATGACTAGTAGTGCTGAAAAGCACTGATAATTACGGAAAATAAACCTTGAGTTATAAATTATCCACGCAAGCTCCTTTTGCTTTTTCTGCTTATTCAGTTTTCCGCTGTTGAGCTGGAGAAGGGAAAGACCCAGAATCTCCTGAGGTTTGTGGAGAAAAGTTGATTTAACTTCAAGCGAACCAACAATAAAAGAGGCTCTATGTGGAGAGCTTCTAGGTGAGGGAATACCCAAGTAAACAGGAAGGACAGAGGGTGAGGGCAGGGTGAAGAGTCGATGGCAACCGAGAGCACAATCAATAAACACAAAACACAGATCCTCTCTGTTTACAGTGGAACAATCCTCCTAACACTCCAACAAGATGAGAAGGTTTATTTTCCCATGAGACAGATTTCACTTAGTTCAAAGGAAAAATCAAGTAATTGTGGAACAAAATAAGAAGAGCAAATGCAACACACACAAACACTTGTATAAGGTATTTACCAGGCTCTCTAGTCTCTTAGCCACAATGGAGGCAAAACGTCTCTCCCCAGCCAACTCTGAGATGAGGAAGATGTACTCTGGGGCCGTCACCTGGTTGGACCGATGGGTGCGACCTGGAAAGACAAGGAAAAGACGATGATAAGACAGAATTTATACAACTTACTACTAAAGTCTGACAATCTCTCACGTCTAAAAACAGAGCGTTTCAGACAGAGGGTGAAAAGAAATAAGCCATAATTTTACAATACATCATTTTACAATACAACAACAAAGATGGAAAGCACCCAGTGTCATGATTGTGAGGTTGTCAAACAGATATCTAGCCAAATGAACAAAACTGAATAAACATATCAATGACAAACAAGGCAAGCCTTTTGTAAGGTTTTAAATAACACAACAGTAGATTTAGAGATATGAAAGTAATTTCACACCGACTTATCTTTATGTCTCTTGTTTCTCTGGTTTCAACAGACTTTATTGGCATCAACAGCCAGACAGATGAAAAACGAGTTATGTATTTCAACTTAACAAAGAATGGGTACCGGTAAATTATTAGGAATAGAAAAGTAAGACAGGGATATTCTTGGTGACATGATAAGATCTGCAACATGAAACCTGATCTGATCTGATCTGAAGTAAATGTGATATTTCCACTCTGAGAGAAAACCCCCTACTTGATCAGCCAACAACTAACAACCCAACAAAAAGAATTCCTTAGAATCTGTTATGAGGAAATAAATATGGCTGTCTGTGTGTATTTGTACAATGGGTGTGTGTGTGTGTGTGTGTGTGTAAAAACAAACAAGAATTAAGCTAAGAGTTTCACACTAAGCAGGAAGGCTGCTAATGACAAGATTTATTTAAGCAGTTTGCTAATTACTGCCAACAATTGATTCAGCTACTTCTCTGTGATTGTGTGTGTGTGGGTGTGTGTGTGTGTGTGTGTGAGAGAGAGAGTTGCAGCATTCAAAAATATCACCTAATTGATGCAGATACAGAGAATCTATTTTACTAAACCCTTGTGCCTTGCAGCAAAGTGATATAAAAACTACAACAACTGCAACCCTTTTTGGTACAAAGGGTCAAATGTTTTAGACCATAACGTGAAAAGTCTGAAAGCAACCACAACCTCATATTACGAGTAGTGTTTCAGTGAGACAAGGCAACATTTGTCCTAATTCGGTAATCCTCGGCCTAAACGTGAGAGTGAGCGATAAAACTAGGCCGGGCTCCTTGGAGTGACCCTCTCCTGACCTTGAAGGAGGAACTACTCATCAATAAGTTTCTCTTAACATTCCTGATACCCTTTGACCCCAACGTTTCAGGCATATACGTAGAAAGCAGTAAATACTACAACGCTGACATATTCATGACAAATAGAAAAACAGACCATCTTTCAGCCTGCTAAATAATAAAGTGCAACAGCGAAAAAAAACTGTTAAAACGTCATAAAAAAAGAAATGTGAATTACGTGCGTTTCCATCAACTGGTTTGGAGCGAATAAAGTTGGCTACAGTGTAGTTTTGTCAGAAGTTGGCGCTACAGGCTACGCATGACTGTAATCAGCCAGTAAACAGAGAAGTAGAGGCTGCGAACCGGAAACAAAATAAGTCGCCTTGGCCATTCAACCCATCTAAGAGAGTAAAATGGAGAGAGGTCTTCAGGATTTTGTTGCATTTGGGCAAGTTTTAATTGTTTCCTTCATGTCAGCTAGTATTGGTCATGTTTCATGTTGTCTGGAGACGAAGACAAGCATTCTCATAGTATGGGAATATCTGAGAAGACACCAACAGCAGAAACAGCTGATCAGTCATGAGAGTTAAATATTCCCTACATCAGAACATATTTGGCAATCAAGCGCAAATGAGGAAATTTTATTGAATTTTGCTGTTTCCATACAGCTTTTCTAATGAGGTACTTCACAATGCGAATAAAACTATGTGAATGGAAACGCGGCTATTGTTGAAAGAAGTAAAGTAAGTAAGTAAAAATATTGGTTGACACTATGTCATGAGTTATAATATTGTCTATGTTAAGTCAAGTTATGAATATGGAAAATAATACTGACTTGCATGTAACACCAAACAAGCAGCAGCAACAACTTTAAATTAGCTTGAGAGACCCAGGATTTGTACAAAAAGTACCCCAGTCAATTGCATGATATTCTTTCTCTTCTGTAACACAGTTGCTTTTAATGGGAAAGAAGAAATATGTATTTTTTGTGTTTTATCCTGAAACATTTACTCCCCTTTACCTTAAAGAAAAGTCAGAAATGTAAGTTCTTTTATCATTGAAAATTACATTACATATATGCGAGTGCACAAAGAAAAATTCACACACGTAAAAACACCACCTCTGCTGCTACAACTCCATCCTAGGGGAAACACTGTTGGGAGATGACGTTTCCTGACTCACCAAATTGCTGAATGGCCCTGTCTGCACTCCAGGGCAGCTCTAAGGTCATGTGGACCCTGCGCCTCTGGTTTTTCACTCGCTTGTCCGCCTGCAGGGAAATCCCAGAGCTGGCTGCCTCTGAGATGATGGCCACAAACTGGAGGAAAGAGGTTTGGGATTATTAGTGGAGATCTTATTGAACAATGTTTATAAAGCAGTACATTACTTTAACAAACAGATTGTTTGCAGCCAAGTCATGAATTATTTTATTGTTATGTCTGACCTTCTCTGCCCCCATGAAGCGATCTTTCTCCTTGATGTTAATGTGGTCGATGGTGAGACCCTGCTCAGCCCGGGACTCATAACGGACACTGCCATCAGGACGCCGCACCACACGACCCTTACGACCAGTCATCTGCAGAAAATAATTCATCATACTGTCAATTAATGCATGTCTTGAAAAACAGTCTGCTTAAAAAAATTAACATTCATGTTATTTTTTTGCTTTTGTGTGGACATTTATTTAAGTGGTGACAGGTGGAGAACATGTGAATCCAACTTATTAGATAGACGTGGCCAGGGAGTTTCTAGTTCAGACTCGTACCTCTGAGACTTTATCGGGTCCTCCAAACTTATCGATGAGCTCGTCCAAGGTATTGAGAGGTAGTTCTTTTCCCAGTATGGATATTTTGTTGAGGAGGCTCTGCTTCATCTCCTCTATCCTGGCTGTGAACAGGAAGCAGAGAGGACATTAACCATGTAACCCTGACAGGCAAGAGTACGACAGTGTATTAGGGGTATTGTAGGTAAAAAAAACAAAATTACGAAGCCGGGGTATGTGGGTAATATTCAAAGAAAAAAACTCTGAATTTTCAAGATTAAAGTGGTAAATTTACAAGAAAAAAGTCACAAATTTACAAGAAATATTGTCTGAGATTATAAAGTCATATATTTGTGTGAAAAATGTGGTAACGCCAGCTGCCTTCTTAATTCTGTTGCACCTTAAATAGTGTTCTTAATACAATACAGACGGCCTCTGAGTGAGGCAAAGGTCCTGGAAAATACATATATAGCGTTTTCTTTCATGTTCTTTCTGTGTTATTTTATGAACATAATGCTGACATGCTCTTTATGCTCGTTAGACCTGTTTGTTTTATTTTGCCAATGGGTTATCACATAAATCCTAAAGACTGCTGTTTTACGATGTCCTCTCCGACGTACTGCTTCTGAGTGAGTCGAAGGTCCTGTAAGATACATATACGCATCTTCTTTCATGTTCTTTCGTTGTTCTTTTATGAACATAAATAAATACTAAAATAATTAATATATTTTGCACTCAGCGGCTCATGTTACTGCACTGTCTAACGGTTGCGTCTATAGTTTGATTAGGTTGATCGGACCTTAAAAACTGAAGCGATGTGGTTCCTTGACAAAAAAAAAAGACACAATTTTTCTTGTAAATTTGTGACTTTATCATTTTAGAGAATACCCACAGTTTTTTCTCAGAATATTACCTCCTTCCCCAGCTCTGTAATTTATCTTTTTTTTTTTTTTTACCTATAATGGCCCTAATAGGGATTTGTACAAGACTCACAAAAACAGCAGTGCATGGAAGGTAGTTTCACTGTCTACACATGCTGCTGTTTGAGCGAGACTGGACACACCTACTAAGGCTAAAATATCTTCCTACTGATAAAAACAAACAAACATCTCCCTACCTGTCTGGCAGCTAGTGTGGTTAACAAATATGACATCATCATTGTCTAGCAGGGAGTCTGGTGAGGAGTTGGAGTCCGTGTCCATGCCATCGGAATCACTACTGCTGTCATCGCTGATGTTGATCACACCGCCGCTGTCCACGGTGTGCTTGGGTACCTTGGTCTGGCGACCTCGAGGCTTTCCTGATTTGGAGCCACGACATGATATTACATTAAGGAACAAGAAGTACAGCTCAACAACACTAGGGACTTTTTGCAGTATCACTCAATTAGAGTCCAGGAAATAGAAGTAGACAGCAAGAAAAATGGTGGAAACAACCAGATACACACAACTATCTAAATACATATAAACAACACTCTGTTAACTGTTAAATTAAACTGCAGGGCAAACGGCTGACATGTCAGCTGAGCACTGGCTACATACAATAAGAGTGAAAAACATAATATGGGAACTGTTCCAGTACTATTGCTGGCATGGTGTTCACTTACGTTTTCTCTTATTCCCTGGTGCCTTCTCTCTCCTCTGTTTCTCTGAAGGGAAATGTTTCGTTACAAGAGACTGGAATACTCCCCTAAAGGAAAGAGGAAGAGACGGAGAAAGTTTTATTCTGACAGCAAAGCGTTCAGGACAACACCAGACAGTTGAGACAGTTGAGACAGTTAGACACTCAATACATTCCTGATTTGGCCTCATTATAGCTGTCGGGTGTTGACAGACAGATGAACAAGTTATGGGTGATCCAATATATTCAAACCTTCAGGCATGTCTGCTGTGGGAGGTTTAGGGTCAACAAGTTCAGAGCACTCAGCGCCTGTACCATCCCTTTCTTGGATCATAATTAAATAGCTTCTAATAACTTAAGTGATTGTTTTGTTTAATTGAGGATAAATGGTGAAGACCTTAACTGCATGACCTGAATACTTTCATACAATCATTTTAAAGAATGCATGTGGTGAAGGCGTGTTCTCCTTAAGATTGACAAATTATTAGACAGTTTGATGAAGCAACAAAATGAAGTGGAAGAAACCCACAGACTGACATGGCTTCCAATAAACAAACAAACAGTAACCCTAGGTGTTCAGAAAGTGCTGAAACCCAGTGAAAACATTTTGTCATTTTAGTGAAATGTTCTTTCAAATAAACCTATTAACATAAAAACATAGAAACAAACCAACAGAGAAAATATTCACTCACTCTGCTGCAGAGACAAATCTGTCCAGTTGTCCGTCATTCTCATCCAGGACTTCTCTGGTGCGGGACTCTCCAGTAGACTGCAGCCCAATAACGATGCACTGTGGTGGAGGTGAAACAAATACACATCAACAACCAAACAGTTCTACTGTGTTACCTGAAGTACATTATATTGTGGACTCATCCCTGGCATCATGATGGCACAAGTTATAACATCCTTGTGGAAACTAGGGATGTCACGAGAAGCGATACTTTGATGAAAACGTGACATACTCATTTTTCTACACTAGGGTACAGGATCAGGGCTCGAGACAAACGGCGTCCCGGGGACGATAGGCAATTTCCCTGATAATGCTACATTGTGAACAACAAATCTATGTTGAAATCGGCAGGAGGAGAGCGAGTAACGTTAGCTGTTAGCAGCCGGTGGGTAGCACAGTCCTGCTTAGCTAAATGAAAGGGCTAACGTACAGAGGGTACATTGAGTAACATTATGATACGTTCAAGCTCTACTCAGTAAAAATATATATCAAGTGAAGGTAAATTATAACGTCATCTGTGTTCAAATGTAATCTTGAACATTTTTTGTTTTTGGCAAGAAACTTGAGGCGGATCATCAGGGATTAATAATAAATTTGTAATAACCAGTATGCAAACGGTAATAAAGGAGTGTATATTGAAGTACATGTGATTTTTTTTCCACTGTGTATCACTTTACCTTTATATACTTTACATACTGTTTTACAAACTGTTACACCTCTGTGTACATATATTACTTCTCATCATGCATATACATACTACATTCTGTTTACATTCAGTTTCCCCATCTGAAATACGGTCTTTACTTATGTTTATATCGAAGCCCTATATTTATTTTAACTGCACTATTTTATGCATTAGATTATAATTTTGCTTTTACTTTTACTTGTGTGAATTCTTTTATATATATATATTTTATGAGCATTGTTAAAGGAACCTGAGACCAAAGATTTTAATTTGTCAATGACTGCTTTACTGGAATTCACAAATGACAAATGAAAACCTTCAAATTGGGTATCGGGAATCATGGAATTTCACTCGTATTGGTATTGACTACTAAATTTCTGGTAACGTGGCATCCTTAGTGGAAACAACGAAAATGCACTCGACTCAACCTGTGTACAGGGAAGTGCAAAATAAAGTCGCTTGTAGATCCAACAAATTACATCCCAAACTCTGCAGACGAAGCAAAGTTTTGGCAAAGCTATGCTTCAGAACAGCATTAATTTACTAGAAAGAAAAAGGTATTCTGTCCGTAGAGTTCTCCCCACTGACGCAACATCTATAGAATTACAGTTCGTGCTCGGATCTTCCTCTGGGTCATTTATACTCCTTCAGATTATACATACTATGTGACTCAAGTGTTTAAGAGTGTGTGGTGCTGACCTTTCCGGCCTGCAGATCTTTTTGGGCCAGCTCCACCAGGCAGCGGACCTTGGCAGCGATACAGAGGTATTTGAAGAAGCGCTGGTGAGACGACCAGAACTGCCCCCACAGAGACTTCCTGCTGACCAGGCCCAGCTCATCAGCTGCACGCATGAACACCTGCAACGCCTCCGCCCACTGGACACAGATTCAACTTGTGAATAGTCATTTTAAAGTAGTATTTTTTTTTTATCTCACACACACACTACCATAAGCATACACCATTATAATAAACACTGGCATGATGCTCACCAGTATGGCAGCTTTGTTATAGACCAGTTTGAAGTCACTGTCCAGTCCGATCTCTTCGATGCGGAAAGACACCCCTGAGAAGCTCAGCTGCCTGGCGATGTACATGCCGCTCACTTTCATGTCCATGGCAACAATCTCCATGGCACCGACACCTCTGTTTACAAACGGCATATAAATTATTCAACATAACTCAATCACGGATCAACTAGCCATAACCACAAACTGATTGTAAGGTATTTTCCAGTCGGCACACAGTGATTTGGAGATATGGATCCACATGATTGAAAGGCTCCCAGAAAACATAAAACTTTTGAGGAAAATTCTGCAGCTTGTGACCCTACGAACCTCTTCTCGATGGCGTGCAGGAAGTCCTCAAAGGCTCTGAAGGGCGTGCCCTCACCCCAGATTCCCAGGCGGCTCATATAGATCATGTTCTTTGGCTCAGAGGCACCTGGGGCAGAGGTGACAAAAACATATATTAGAAAATCCTCAGTTGTATTGCATTACGTGTATTGAGTGTGTGTTTATTTGCGTGTCAGCCTACCTGTGGCACTGGCATACACCACTCTGGCCCGCGGCAGCTTGTTTTGCAGGTCAAGCACTGCCTTGCCCATCTTTGTAGATGTGGCATTCTTGGCTTTGTGGCATTCATCAAAAATAATCTGTAGTGGGGAAAGGTCAAGGGGCAAACAACGCAGACATGGAACACCAATATCTTCTAGAAAACTGTTAGATGTGAGGTTGAGTGAGGTTGTTTAAATGAAAGGATACAACTCCATCAAAGTCTGGCTTGCACCAGTCTAGGATCTGTTTAATTCTCGTCCGGTGCTGCCCTCCTGCCTGGCTCTCTCCAATCAGCGCAGAGTAAGTTGCAAACAGGACTCCTTCTGAGGTAGCTGTGTCTCCATACTTAATCTACAACAACAAATAAAACATTTAAAAAAAGAGGAGTATTCGTGAGATATGTATGAACATTTACAGAGTCACAAATATTTTGCCTTTTCTGCTTGGATGCACGTATAACTCAAACAGTTGCCAAGCACAAAACTCATTCTCTCAGCTTGTCACGCCGATTCTACCTGGACTCACCTTGTTTAAGGCATGCACAGGAATAGTCTGTGCATCTATGTCTTTGAGATCTCTCTCTGCATCAAATTTCAGGTCATTGGATATGCTGAACCTGAGGGCAGGAGCAGAAGAGTCAGTAATTCAGTCAGCTTCTGCACAAACTAGCCTCTACATGTTCAACTGGATGAAAACACAATCATAAAAATCAATTATTGAAACCCAATGAAACTGCGGTTGTTAGTCATTTTTTAACGTTCAAAAATCCTCAAACAAAATCCTCAATTTGAATGAAGTGATTCATCAGATTAAACAAGTTAGTCTTTTTTATTAAATTAACTTTCTTTAATCAATATAAGTCATCAGTGCATGCCCCTGCCTCCCTTTGTGTGCAGCGAGCGGGAGAGCAAGCAGTTTTTTGCCCACAGTGAAAATGTTGTTTTTGAAAGTCTAAACGCCAACAAAATATAGATTGAATCAGAATATTTCATTAGATAAAGACATTTTGGAAAATGACTTGAGCTATCTTTTTTCAATAAATTTTGACTTTTTGACTTTTCAACGCTCTGGAGTAACAAGTCGGATTCAATCCTACTCAGCCACCACTGGAATCTAATTCTACAAATATAATACTATTCACTATCGAGTCTGTTTGTAACCGGTACCGACAGCGTTATCTTCACTTCACCCGTCTCTCCTCTGCTCCGCTCCATCTGTGTGGAGAGGCTAAACATGATTTACACTTGACGCATCCGCAAGGGTCGCGAGTGTCAGCACAGCAAAAGTGACGTTACACCATCAGACACGTCCCATCGCGGGGGTCCATTTGGCGGGTTTTTGCCTGTCTGTGTACATCCAACATTTTCTAACTACGTAGACGCGGATGGAGGGAAAAAATAGAGAACTTTGAGGAGCTGCTGGTGGCAGAAGTGAGGAATATCGTTTTGCCGCGAGGAGAAATTCGCACGGAGTATAAAAGATCCAAACGTTTCCTCGTTACGATTCAGCATCAGCTCATGTCCAAGTGGAAAGCATAACTGAGGATTAAGCCCTGCACTCAGTGAAACACGAGAGCTGTGCAGCATTCGAATGTTGATTTATTTTTACAATGTTATGAATGAAGCTTCGAAGCTTCAAACTATTACGGTACAGCCCTAGGTTGTTATTTAGGTTTTAAGATCCCTCTATGAGGTGTACGAGAGTTGTAAATCTCTCTTACCATAGTGCTTTCTTCCTTCCCTGAAGGTAGTTCTCCAGGATGATTCCTGCCACAGTGCGTCCCTTTCCGACCCCTGCCCCATCTCCGATCAGGAAGCCTGCCCTCTGGTTGTTCTGAAGGATAACCTCGTGTTGCTGAGGGTGCACAAAGAGCAAATGCATGAACAAAGATGCCTGCATAATCAAAACATAAATCATTCATAGCTATAAAATGAATAAGTGCTTTATGTACTGTTTGTGTGTGTACCTGGCAGGCGTAGATGATGGCCTCTAGCTGTAGAGCGGACAGCAGGCCACAGTTAATAGCTGGCTCAGGGATAGACAGAGTGTATGTGATGTCAGGAGGTGGGACACTGGATAGCGTGTTGGTCTCCACCACTATGTCAGGATGAGAAATTCCTATAGTGGCTGAAAAGAGGAAAGAAAACAGAACAGCAGTTTAAAGAAGGGAAAATTTTAGCGTCATCCCATATTACGAAGAAAAATTGGATGTTGACGTTCAGTCTAGTGGCCTACATTTGGAAGGTCTGTACTCAGCATATGTGTCTACATGTCCCAGTTCCTCTGTCTCCTCTTCCTCAGCATCCTCTTCCTCCTCCGGGGGCGACTGGGTTCTCTGAGGCTGGGAACACCAAAGAGACTTCAGTAATGTAACTCACATTAATAACAGCCACATGTGGGAGTTATGCTTCTTGTTTCAGCTTAGGTGAAGTTAGGAAAGAGACTGTAGCTGAAAGTCAAGAAGCAGGTGAGCAGTTAGTAAAAAAGTTAGCACAGCAGAGCTCCTTATCAGAGAATGTTAACCAGTGCACCAGAAAAATAAATGATATTGAGAGGTAAAAACCAGCTGAAGCAGAATGAATGAGAGCTTTGAAACAACAACAAACAAACCAAAAAGTGTTTTACATATTTAGGCAACGTCAGATTAATGGGTAACACTTTCTATGACGCCCATGTCTATAATGTATTAATATAAACATACTTATAATGCATTATAATCTGCTTATAGCACTGTATAATTATAGTTATAAGCACTCATACATATTCATAATGCTTTATAACAATAATCACATTACAAAGCACTTCATAACGACTTCATAACTGCTGGTCAATCACTGACATTTTTTGTGTGTAGTGTATTATAATTTCCATAGTTGTTATTCATTATAATGTGATACTGTAAGTGGTCACTGTTTGCTTTAAGTAAAGTAAATAAATATTTTGTAATGTTTTGTGTGTTGTTCTTGCATAGATATAATGTTTTTTTACTTTACGTAAAGCAAACAATAACCACTTACAGTAACTTATAGTAACTTATAGTTACGTTATAATGCATTACAACACTGATTATGTGTAATAAAACTATGGGAATTATAATACACCATGATCCTTGCAAAAATAATTGTCAGTCAGTGCAATTATGAAGTATTATAACACCTGACCTTATAAGTCATTATAAAATGCTTTATAATATGTTATGATTACTGTTCTAAAGCATTATGAGTATGTATGAATGCTTATAACTATAATTATACAGCGCTATAAGCAGATTATAACGCATTACACTTATGTTTATAATTCATTATAGACATGGGCGTCATAGAAAGTGTTACTGATTTATGTTATCTGAGAAACTGGAGATGCAAAAGGGTCCCATTTTGACAAACAGATTAATATTACACTCTATTCTTGTCTCATGGTCTACTCAAAAAGACAAGGCAGTGTATGGAATAATCCATTCTCTATTCAATGTAGGTTTGCGTAATGTCCAATACATTCAACATGCAGCAATGCTTTCATCATCTGTGGTAATACAGACATGTAAAGAAGGCACAAGCATTACGTGCTACTAGCTTCATGTACTGCACTGTCAAAATGGGGCCTTCTGACTCAGATTAGAGGCATGATATGTTGCTATGTAAAACAATCTTAAGCCTTATCTTGTGTTGCGAACACGCAGGGCAATGACAGCTGCACATTAGACATAAACTTAATATCTGCGCATTACTGAGAACTGCCATGAGGCTCGCCTAGTTAGAGAGCTTGGTTTCATTTTAACATCAGATTGGAGAGGTTGGTGTGGCTACCTGGAATCCTCCTAAAGGTGGGGTGCTGATAATAGCAGATATATCATCCAAACTGGCCAAGCCATGAAACCTGCTGGTGCCATTCAGCTGTCAACAAAACATAAAATGAAGAAATACAAAACAGAAATGAAAACAGTGACAAATGCAAAAGAAAATAGTAACAAAAAAAAACATGAGTAATCACTGTATGTGTGTTGTTGTGTATATATATATGAATGTGCATGAGAGCATGTGGGCACTTCATGGATGTCTGATGGAGCAGCACTCAACAAAATGCAATTTGTCATCTGGCGGTGAAAAGCCAACGACAACAACAACAAAAGGCAGATAAAGCCGTGTGTGTCTGGGAAACATAATGGATGAAATGAGGGCAGAATGAAAAGGAAAATATAAAAGGCTTTCAGATGACAGGAGAAATGAATGTACTCTGATTCATATCAAAAAGATATCTTTGGACCCATCTAATTCAGAAATGATTCAACAGCAACACGAGCAGGGATAGAGGATTAACACTCGACAACAAAGTTGCTCTTCTCAGATATGATATACTGCAGTTCAATGAGTTTCTTCGAAGGGAAAGTCCATCAGAAACAAAGATGATTATTATTTACAGTCTCATACGGCTCTCTGTAGCGGAGATACAAGAAAACAATGAACAAAATCAACTTGTATAAGAAATAATAAACCAAAAATATGTTTTCAAAAACATTTCTGTGCAGTGTCTATGTGCAACTATAGAAGTGGTCAGTCATGTGGAACCAATGTGATCGAGCCCCCTGAAGTGCTCTGCCTGCAATGTCAAAGTAGCTGGTAACAAATGGGTACATTCATTCAATTTATTTGAGAATTTACATTCTGAGAATAATGGACCACTGAAATGGATTTTCAAGTAAAAAAAAATATCTGGAAAAGAGTGTGTGTATAAAGGCTCAGCAAAGGACTACAGTACCTATTCACAGTGTTGTAACCGTATTCCACACAATCATTTTTATCAAGTGGTCAGGTCTCTGTAATGATACTATTTGTTGGTGTTTTCCAACTAACTATTTATAAACTCGCTCTCAAATTTAATATTTGGTGGACTTTAAATTGTTCTAAATTAGAGTGAGCCAGTATGAACTAAGAGAAATTTGCAGGTTTACAAAAACAAAGATTAGAACAAACGCAAAACAAAGATGTATAACAGTCAAAGGAGTTAATTTGTGGAATAGTTTTGAAAATTAAATGAAAATGTGTAATACACTTAATAAATTTAAATATATATATTTTAAAATAAGATGATTATAAAATATAAAACTGAGGTATGAACACTAGTGTGTCTATGATTTTTTGTTTGGGACTTTTTGTGTACATGTAATATAAATATATTTTATTTTGTTTCTTTCATTTTCAGTGTATAAATCTAATGACAAGTGTACAAAATAATTGATGTAAAAAGGGCAGGTGTAATAATAAGCTAAGGTTTCAGCCTACACCTTTTAAGTCAGCATAAACTTGCTTTGCTTTGTTACTATTTCAAACGTAATGACTTATTATTGTCTATTATTATTTTTTTATATGTGTATTTGAGTTGTGTAAGTTGAAAACGACCGAAACTAAACTAAACTCATCCATTTGAAATACTGCCTTCCACAAATGTATATTTACATTACTTATTTAATATTTATGACTTGCACTCTTTTGCCTTTGATTCTCATTTTGCTTTTACTTGTGTGATTTTCCTGTTTTATATATATACATTTTTAATGAGTATTGTTGAAGGGAGAGATCGCTTGCTGTACCACTGCTTGCTGTACGACTGCTTGCTGTGCGACTGCTTGCTGTAATTGTTGTGCATATGCATATGACGAATATTGAAACATGAAACTTAAACTTCCGGGAAGTTACAGATTCCCCAAAAGTGAAAGCAAAATTGAAGAAAGAGTTACACCTGCATAAATAAAGACTTATTGCTATTGTAGTAAGTGTCAGTGAATCAATATTTGTCTAATAGTTAAAAAGGTTATTTGAGGGGGCAGAGCATTAGCCATGGTTTAAATATTCAGTAACTGATCATGGCAATTCATTGTTACTTCCCAAGGAGATAATTGATACAAATTGGCTTAAATCCATTACACAACAAATGGGTGGCTAACAAGAGGAAAATCCCTTGTTCAACCATGGTCCTGCCCTGCGTACTATCAAATTAAATATTAATAAAAGCTGTTTTCCTGTGTATAGATTGCACTGAAGCCTTGGTTGAAATAGAGCTGTAGCGTAGATGGTGTTCAGAAGAATGAACAGCCACACCATTAAAGTCCCATGAGAGCAGGCGGCAGCACTAATGTTTATCTGACCCTTGCTTGCTAGCGTGTGGTGTCCACATTCCCCAGTACAGACATGCGTGTGTGGATTTAAGTTTGCATTACATAATAGCTGTAAGATGAGCTGTTGGTGTGGTAATCAGTGTTTCTGGTAATGCCGTGTGTGTGTGTGTGTGTGTGTGTGTGTGTGTGTGTGTTTGCTACTGACCTCTAGCTGGCTCTGTGCTGGTGTGGTGGTGGTGGTACTAGTGTTGACGTCCCAGAGGGTGGGCACCGTGTTCAGGTTGTCAGGGCTGATGAAGGGCTGGGCATCAGCATACTCCGACAGTGAGTCAGCCGGAGAGGAGAACAGAGAGTTTGTGGAGAGGTCATCAATGCAGGACAGGTCCTGAAGGCAGACAAAGAGAGGAGTTGTTAAGTTCAACCACTGAAACAGGGCACACACAGAGGGTCAGAGCAGCAAGTCACTCTGATTTTCTTCAGCTTAAAAAGAGTTTAATATTGTGAAAATGACTCCCAAATCAAAACAAATGCATGCAACCACAGCCAGCCTTTCCAAAGACTCCCTTTATCATCAAGCTTCATGGGAAAATAAAGGACTATTAATCCTAATCCTATAGCAGACACAGCACATAGGCTGAGCAGCAAAGGAATAATAAGTGTATACCTAAGAAAGACAAAAGGTGCATGGATGGGAGTGAACCACAGACAATAAAGGTGGCCCATTCATTCTGGATTTCAGCCAATGCTGCACTCTTTTGGGAGTAACACGAGTAGCCCAAACAAAATCTAATCACACACAGATGTGTGAGAGCGAGCACGTAAAATAGAAAGCGAGGGGCGGCCATAATGAGAGCGCTTGTGTCGGTGTGTGTATGTGTGTGTCATTTCAGCTATGGCTGCCTTCCAGTCGCCCCTCTATTCATATCCTCTCCAAGCCATTAGCATGCCATGTTCTTTAACTAGCCTCTCACAGGCAGGCAGCCCCTCGGCCCCCTGAGACTTATAAACATGGATGTGGGGAGATAGGGGTTGAGTGATGGGGGGAAAGATCATGGTGCACAAGGACTAGCTGAACAGAGGAGAAACTGTTTGGAAATGGGAGTATGGATCTCTATTTTATTGTATGTGTTTGCCTGTGTGTAGTCCTCATTGTGTGTGCATGTATATTTATACTCTGTGGACCATGTGTGGAAGTTCCCACACCCCCATGTTCCAACTACACCCTCCAGAGGACCATGAAGCAGCCTTGAATACTACCAGACTATAATACTACACTGTAATGCTTTTAAGGGATAGTTTCACGTTTCGGGAAACATGCTTATTCACTTAGATGATCATGTCAGTGCTGTTTTAATGAATCTATCACCAGCAGCCGGCTAAGTTAGCTTAGCACAAACAGTTGCCAGGCAACCAGTATAGCAAAGAGTATAGAAGCAAAGAGATGAAACAGAACAGAGAGCGAATTTCCAAAAATGTTGAACTTTTCCTTTAAGGCCTGGTTGTCTGTGCTGTAAACTACCGTGTTAAATAACATCCAAGCAAAGCAAATATTTATACACTTCGTTTACACATCTCTGTACAGTACTCGGACTGTCCTGCATTCAAACATACTTACAGCACCTCCAGAGTGACACCTTTTCAGATAAAAAATACTGTACAGACAAGCAGTGATAAGTGGGGTTACAAGCACAATATGCTGTGAGAACCCAAAGTAAAAGCTGTCCTGAAACAGAGATGATAAGTCGTGATGCCGCCTCAATCTCAACAATATGCTACTGATTAATGCTGAAAAGCTGTGCTGACTTCTGTCATAGCTGCGTGTTAGCCATTACTCACAGTTCAGCTGAAAATGTTTCACCGGCATGAGAAGACAAGACGTAGAGCTCTTAGTGTTAACATGACTAACTCATGTGGGAATTAGGGGGGTGGTGGACAAACACAGGCTCACCCCTCACAGATACATGTGTATATTTTTGCCCTCTGACGTTAGAGAAACAACTCGCTGACCGTAACGTGTGGAGTATTGGAAAGAGCTTTTTCAAGGGTACAGCACTCAGCTTATCAGTGTTTGCTGGGAGCTCAATGAGAATGCCTCTCTTTAACTCTCTCTCTCTACCTTTCTCTTTCTTTTTCTCCCTGTGTATGTGTGTGTGTGCTTCCCGAGGGCAAGATCAGGCATGAGCTCTGAAAGCAGGCTCTCCAAAGTTGTTCTGCCTGCAGACAGCTTTTCTAGTCTGACAGGGGGGTAGATGTAGGGAGGGTCCCTGTAAAATATCACCACCACTCCTTAACACATGACCTGACTCTTTTTACCACGTTTCCTTTCTCCATTTTTCTTTGTTTATCCGATCAGCTGCGTGTCTTCCTATTCTGTCCCACCCCTTGCTCTCCTCCCTCCTTTTTTGGCTGTACTGGCTGAGGAGTGGTGAGTAAACAACAAGGCTCGGAAAAGGGACACTGTGTCACCAGGGCCATCATTCCACAGAAGCATAATTGTGGAAAAACCCAGAGGAGCACATATAGACACATGTACAGTATTTCACTATGCGAAAAAACAGCATTGTTTTTATTGATGCAGAGTAAGTCACAAACAATTGATGAAAATAGTAGTAGAAGAGTTTTGATACAAACTAGGGCTGTCAATTGATTGAAATATGTAATCACAATTAATCACGATTGTCCATAATTAATAAATTTTTTTATCTGTTCAAGATGTACATTAAAGGGATATTTGTCAAGTATTTAATACTCTTATCAACATGGGAATGGGCAAATATGCTTGCTTTATGCAAATGTATGTATATATTTATTGGAAATCAATTAACAACACAAAACAATGACAAATATTGTCCAGAAACCCTCACAGGTACTGCATTTAGCATAAAAAATATGCTCAAATCATAACATGGCAAACTGAAGCCTAACAGGCAACAACAGCTGTTAGTGTGTCAGTGTGCTGACTTGACTATGACTTGCCCAAAACTGCATGTGATTATCATAAAGTGGGCATGCCTGTAAAGGGGAGACTCGTGGGTACCCATAGAACCCATTTTCATTCACATATCTTGAGGTCAGAGGTCAAAGGACCCCTTTGAAAATGACCATGCCAGTTTTTCCTCGCCAAAATTTAGCGTAAGTTTGGAGCCTTATTTAGCCTCCTTCGCGACAAGCTAGTATGACATGATTAGAACCAATGGATTCCTTAGGTTTTCTAGTTTTATATGATGCCAGTATCTGTATTCAGTATTTGATACAAACATAAATTTGATTAAAAAAACAGAATTAAACAAACTACTTAATCAGATTTTATATGAAAATACAGCTTAACTTGGGTTACAATTAAAGTTAAGAGCTGTCATAATAGCTTTAACTGTAAAAATGGTTTTGGTTATAAAACCCGTAATGACTTCAATGTGCTGAATCACACTGGATTAATTCAAGCTCAAGCTGAAACTAGTTTAAATTTGTTCTGCAAATATGTGATTTGTATTTAGACCTGCAGGTCATTGCTCTGTGTTGTGACTTCTAGGTTTTCCACATCATGTGAACTCATGTAACAGAGCATGCTGTGCTGGTGCAGTGTTGTTATTAAGAGGACCAACAGTCCTGATACTCTGATAAAGAGGAATCACAGAAAACTGCAGCAGGTTGGTTGGTGCTAACCAAGACATGGCCGGCCTCAGCACCATGCTAATCGAGTTGTTAAGCAGAGCGTAACAGAGGCAGCAGTGTTTGTCCCCCGGCAGGCCCGTACCGAGGGCTAGTTCGTCTACTGTTCCTAAGACTGGGCCCTGCCGAGCAGAGATAAGGCTTGAATTCCAACTGCTCTGATGGTAATCTGGCTCCCTCCACAGCACACAGCCACACAACCGTATAACTACTAATCCTGCCTCTCACTCTCTCTTGCTCTCTTTTTCTCTGCTGCGCAATAAAAAGAAATATGTGTGTGTGTGTGTGTGTGTGTGTTTCTTTTAAAATTGTTTTCAGGGAATTAAATCTGCTTGAAATCTTAGTTGTAATTTCTGAGAATAGGTAGAAAAAGAATCACATTGTGGTTACGCGTGTACATGTTCACAGAAGAACATGTGAAAGCCCACGAGCGTGTCATTTGTCCACCCTCCTCCTGTTTGCCTTTCACGTGTTCCTTCTTCCACTTCAATTTCTCCTCTGCTATGAATGCTAAAACCAGCAGCATATCATCCCCTTACAACCCTCCCAGTAAAGTTGAAACCACGAACAAATACTGACATCCTCCTGACCACTAGCCTATAACACGATGCAATCTAAACTGCTAAAAAGCTTCAGTAGGCAGAATATTTGTTATAAAAATAACAAAAGTAAAAGTAAAAAGTAAAATAATATTTGCTAAATTCTACCTACTCCAGCTTTAACTGTGAGAAGCTTAAAAAACATAATATGCATGTATTGTTCATCGCGTGGTGTATCCACAGAAGCGGTAAATTGTATTTGAGTGTCTGGATAATGACAGTTGTCTGCCTGGTGATGATTAATGGAGGCACACAACAACAATCCCCTCCAGTGCAGCGCTGCAGAGCAACTTGATGGTTGCAGTTGAAGGCGGTGGTTATCAGCTCTAAGAATCAGAACTGGAAAAATACACTTCTAAACACAAACCGCCCACAAACAGCTGGGCTTCATCATCTGTTATCGCTGATGTATTTACAGTGTGAGGAGTAATCTGAAACAGCTTCACAAAATAAGTGAATCCATGATCATGAGAGGTAACTGCTACAAAGTACATTCAGGCTAAAATAAATATTAGCAATTACAGTGAAAAAGCATTTATATCTGTGCTAGTCTTGCAGCCTCAACAACTGCTTCAGAAGAGGTGAGTAACAGCCGCTCCTGATATAATGACAACAGTGACACTGGTTATGACACCTATGATAAGCTCAGGCACTACCATACAAGGAAGTCCAACAGCCATATCTTTTGTCAGCTTATTATTTCCATGGCGTATGTACCTCTCTTTGTCTGTAAATGTTGCTCATTACTATTAAAGGAAAAATGGTTTCTAATCACAAATCCCATCAATGATAGGTGTGCATCATGACATACACCACCTGGGTTAAAATATATCTATGGTTTATCAGATAGGAACCCTTCTTAATAAGCACATGTCCTTAAAAGAATAAGTTCAGTAGAAGAAGCTTGTGTTTCCTTATAAGCTCCGTTACATTACAATCATAGCCTCTCAAATCTAATTACGAATAATTCGGCGATTATTTTGTTTCTCTCAGCTCCCGCCTACTCGCGTGCATTAGAAGGGAAAATACAGCTGGACTCGAGAAATGTAACACCTTCTAAATCATGCTTAAAACTATAAACCGGTACAAAAATAACAATTACCACCATAAGCCACAATGTTCTGAGCAGACAGATTACATTACAAACACTAACAAAAAACAATTTGCATTTTGGAACATAAAACAGCAAACTTAAACTACTTAGTCCAGCGATCGGGACTAGGCAGGCATGATGGGAAATGCCTAGTTAGTTAGTTAGTTAGTTTCCTTAGCTCTTCTACTCTTACTTGGTTTAACATTTAGTCACTTCATCTCCCGACAGAACAACAACACTGTTCAATTTCAGCCTACATGCACGTTTTTTCAGCTCAACATTGATGAATCAGAGCAGCTGATATTGGTAGAGAGCGCAACAAGCTTGTGGACTACTGAGTGTCGTCTCTCAGCTCTGCACACACAAGCTCCGCCTTCGCCCTCGCTGACACCCATGGGTGACAAAGAGCGATCAGAGGGTAGAGAAAGGAGAGAGGGGAAAAAAAGAGAGGAGAGAAACAAGAGTGACAGTATATGACAAGAAACCCGTATTTCTGTAGATTACAGCACACTTGTAATGCACTGCAGAAGAATTTATGTTTTGTTCTTGTAATGATTATGTACTGAGGTGGGTCACACAGATACGGATATTGAAAAGATGCAGCTTTTTATATTGTACACTGTTTTTGTTTGTTACTAGATTTGTTTGACCCTTTTTCCTCCAAATGTGGTGTGGTCACATCCTCTGTATTGTAGTTCTTGTCACTGCTAACTCCAGTGTTGTCCAGGGGAATATAGACAGCCACATGCCTCCTGTTACACACATGGTGTTGTCAGCTGCTACTTCTCACCAGAAGTTTCTTTGGCATGTTGGAAATGTTGACAACAGTTGACATGTCAACATGTTGTCGCTAGTGCAATGACATGATTCTTTACGGACTTGTTGATGCAGTTCAAGAACGAGCCAAATTGACAAATATGTGAAGAAATAAGTGACTTTTTCTGCCCTTTAGTTTACGTCACTGCTACATATTAGAAGCTAAAATTTCCCCCTGCTATCAAAAAGCAAACGTCAAGTAAGAACTACTGTATATAGTCCTAGGCCACATCCTGTTAAACTCAATAACCTGCCTCAGCGCAAGGCCAGGCCGAGGCCCCGGGCTTTCCCCTCCTACACACTGCCAGCTTTTCCAGGGCCAGGAAACAAGTCACCCTGTCCTCCCACTTACCCCAAACACCCACATATGTACACAAACACACACCTCAAATGACCTCATCATCTCACCCATAACGTTTCTGTCACCTCTTGCTTATTTTCTCCCAGTCTTTTAAGCTCCGTCCCCACTTGTTTCCCATCCCGTCTCTGTCACCTTTTCTCCCTGCTCTTTCAGCCTCTCATCGTGTGTTTATCCTAGTTTTGTTTTCCCACAGAATTCTGCGGCAGGAAGATGATCTATTTAACCCAGCACTTACTTTTCACCAATATTAATCTGCATGTAGTTCAACATCTTTTCAGGAGAAATTATCACTGTGGTGTCACAAAGTTAAATGAGCTCCAAAATGGCATTATATTACAAACACCAGTATGCACCAAATGATAAATAAATGTACACATAAATCAATGCCTACTATTGTACCCTGTAGTGTTTACTGGCCGAGGAAAATAAAAATTTAAAAGCATTTTAAGTGTATCACTTTACCCACTGGGCCTTTTTCCAACATCACTATTATTCTGTTAGGGCTGGGACAATACACCTATCTCCCAACATGTATTGTCATTCGATATTACAATTTACTGTGATTTTTGTTAACTTTTTTAACACTAAACCATGGGACAAGTTGAATCATACACTTCTAGGGACTTTTACTTTGGAAAATATCTAAATTAATACAGTCAAAATGTTTGATTTTCAGCATGTATGTAGTCAGAGATGTCCTGAAGTTAAATACTGTATATCAGTCATTGTCAGGCATTATTTATAAAAAAATGTTTTTCCAGCAACCCAAAAATCAAAGAATAAAGACTTTTCCCTCACAAATGACTGGTATTTTCTTTTTAAGTTATAAGGGACATGAAATGTTTTATACTTCTGATGAATATAATCGAATCAATCTTATTTCAATACATGTATTTTGTATATACAGTTATCACCTTTATTTTGAAAACTGGACATAGTCACATGTGTATACTTCCGCTAACTTCGCCAAGTCTGTCGCTAGCTCTGTTCTCTTTATACATTCATGGTCAGCTCCATCAGGGCCGTTTGAATGCATTTAACATAAATGTCAGTATATGGGTGCTCTACAGTTGTAGCGTCAGCTGATTTGACCACGTAGATGAGAGTGGCGGCTGGCTTGACCACACGTTACCGCAATACGATACCGTTACCTGTCCATGACAGAGTTAGCATGCAGCTTTAGCCATCATGTCTAGCTCTGCTTTTCATGGCAACGTGTGAAACCCAAAGTGTTTCCATACTTTACTGTATGTGTAGTGTTTACCACTTTGGATTTAAAATGTGAGGACGCAGGTCGTATCCACGCGGATCCTCCGGCGTTTTCTTCTTTTTTGTTTCTGCTGGCTGCGGTTTGTTTTGGTTTTTGACAAATACGGAACGGATATGACGTCCCGTTACTCAGACTACAACAATAAAAGCGATAACTTCCTTCCACCTCCGCATAGACACAAATTAAGCAAATATGTTGATTCTGGCATTTAAAAAAATCTATTTCAAAATCGTAAAAAAAGAAAGAAAATCACGATACATAGGTAAATCAATTTTTTCCCCATCCCTACATTCTTTATGGCTGTAAATGCTGCCTGAGCTTTAAAATGTTGCTGTGACAACAGTACGATGGGGGTGTGTGAGTCAAATCACAATCACGAATCTGAGGGCTATAAATGCTAATAAAATGCCATGGCTCTTGTTTGTAACATAGGTAGTGCAAAATGAGAGTGTAACCTAGCATAACCCTGTCAGTGTGACGAGCAGTTCCACTGAAAGCTGCATTCTTATCTGTCAATTTCTGTGACGTGTGTATGTGGATGGGTTGGTGGGATAGAGGGTTATTAAACCACACACTACCCCACACTTCTGATCAGCTGAGTAAAACAACCCCCACCCCAGGCTCTCTCCTCTGGGGTCAGCTGTTTGACCTTGTTCATGCAGTCAACAGAGCCTGATTGATGGCCTGTGTGTGTGTTAGTGTGTGTGTCTTTTCATGTGGTGTGTCTGGGGCCTGGAATTGAAAAGCCACCATTGGTGTCTCCCTTTCTGTCTGGATTATGTTATGCCAAGCTGTCTGCATGTCCTACATCCCTGACATATCTGTTGGGCTGTGACTTTAATAGAACAGCTCGAAGCTTTTTCCTTTTCTTGAAGCAGACACTGAATTTTTGGCAAGACCGGTAGCAGTTAGACCCCTTTTGAATTCAGTATTAAACTGATTTTCTGTGGTGTGTAATAGTTAAGCACACCAAGTGTTTTGTGGACAGTAAAAGCCATCTTTGTATCCCAAAGTGACTCTCAAAGACATGCAGACATAAATCAGCTTATCCTGTCACAGCGCTTTGATCAAGGAGCCAATTTGTCAAAAAGCCATTGTATTTTTATGGGTACACATGGAAAGTTTCACATCTTGTTTTTTGACCCTTTAGTCACACAACCTCCAGCCAAAAAATACATTCAAACACTTTGAAAAGTCCTTCACAGACAACTACAAGTCTAGAGAACTGCTCACCCGCTGTTCCACTGACCACAAAGAGCTCCACTCAGGACCCCCGCCAAGCCAAAACTGACAATATTATTTAAATCTGTTTTCTACTGAAACTTTAATGAGTTTGTTCCTAAAACCCAGGTTGCCTCTTCTTGACAGCTGTGCTGAAATTAAATTAGCAAATGTTTTGAGGGGATGTTCTTTTTTTTTTTTAAAGTTATTTTTTGGGGGCATTTTTCCATTTTTATTGACAGTGGATAGAGTCTTGGAAAGGGGGGAGAGAGAGAGTGGATGCGGAAAGGGCCACAGGCCGGATTCGAACCCGGGCCACCGCGGTCAGGACTGAGGCCTGTTACATGGGCGCTCGCTCTACCGACTGAGCTAACCAGCCGCCCTGAGGGGATGTTCTGAGAAATAATAAAAGAGATATCAATTTTCATTGTATTTACATTTTTATAGTTGAGGGGTCAAAAGAGAAATACAGAGTCTAGCCTATCCTCAACCAACAAAGCAAATCATAGCGACATAGCAAGTCCAGCAACCTCCTGACAGGCAAGCCTTCATGTCGTGCCAAGTCTGAGTAAAGCAAGCCAGGGACTGCTAGCTGCTTACAAGCCTCCTGGAATTTTCCAGTGTTTTCATATGTTCTGGAAAATAAAAGGATGCCATGTCAAGTGTCCCAGCTAGCAGCCGAATGACAGAGCTGGTTCAAAGAACTGTTCTGCTAGTTGTGTGTGTAGGAGAGCCTGAAACTTGCACTGGGCTGACTACTAGGAACTAACAAGGCTCTACGATCCACATGGTGCTGCCAGCAAATAAATCTATCTGGCAAATTCAGATTCTTAGTCCAGCAAAGAAGGACAAGCACAGTTAAACAAGTGAAAAGTAGCACAAGTTGAGAAAATAATAAGAGAACAGAGGAAAGAGAGAGCAGCAGTGAGAGAGATTTCATCTGTTATGTATTTGGGGTGGTGCCAAGAGGAAGTGTCACCCACACACGGGTGCCATGAGGATGAGTTGGCATGCACAGAGGCATGTCTCAATAGTTTAAACCTACATCTTGAACTGAAAAAAAGACTAAAAAGAGCTGATATGAATCCCAAACATATGGTGGGCCTCTGAAAAGGATTTGTGATTGTGAAACAAAGGTAACACAAGGAAAAAAGAACATGAAAAATGACTCACGTAGTCTCATCTACGTGTGTGTTTATGTGTGATAAGCTAATTGCATGTGTGAGCCTGCGTCCTCGGCGTTGAGAAAAGTGGATGTGAGGGGAGTGTTGACGCAAGATGACGTCTCAGTTAGGGAGAAATTTCAACATACCACACAGCACTTGCAACAGGGGGCAAACGCTGTCATTTGTTACAGTCACATGCAACGTGGCCTTGACAATAACTGAGAATATTATTCAATTCTGAGTGAAACAATTTGACTGTGTCAACTGGTCATAATTTTAAAGAACACTAGTTGCATATGGTTAATAAGATTATATTATCTATAGAGGACAAAAACAGAAACTCATGCAGATGTTTTTACCTCTGCGAGCTCATGCTCTAATAGGGACCTGTTAGAGTCTTGAGTACATTAGTACTCTGAAGTCTGAAATTAACTTTTTTACTATAGTCTGAAGTCTACTCGCTCTATTGTGGGAGACCAATACTAGATGACAAGAGTGCTTGAAGTTGTATGAAACCAAACATCTGAAGTGTATATTCATAGGTTCTTGTATTACCTCAAATACCCTTGCTCTCTATTTGTCACACATACCCACCCACACGTTCACACACCTGCGGTCAGTGGACTACTATCACGCTGTGACTCAAGATGGTGGGCTCGCTGCCCGTAAGTGGCTGATTTGGTTCTTAGCCAAGGATCAACTGCAAACTGGGGAGGGCATTTACTCTTTTACAACCAAGAGCTTGGACACCAGCCACTCTCACTATTACGATTAGTTGACTAAACTTCCACGTCATGACAGTTGCGTACTGGCTGACAGACAAACTTAGGGGGCGTTTACATGCCGCGTTTTTTCACCCTCAAACTGTAGATGCACGGCAGGTACGCTCAAACGTGGGTGTGATGCGAGGGCGATGCCCCCGCCACACGCAAGCGTTTTCCAAACGCCTATTTTTCAGGGCATGATGGCTGCACGCAGAGATGAAAATAGTTCAACAGCACAGCGCATGTCATGTGACGAGGAACAATCAATCACAGCCTGCAGGTATCTTGTCTTTCTTCCATAAATATCAGTCTACGGTTAATATGGAGGAGAAGTTAATTATTTTAGTGCAGGACTATCCGGAGCTTTACCATCTGTCCCACAGACTATTTTACTTGCTTCACCCTTTCTGTCTAAAAACATCACAACATCCAGTTGAGAGGTGAGCCAAACTGACAGAGAAATCTAGCAGTAATGTTACTGTGAGGGATTTAGGATGCTGGGAATGCATTTATCTTTCTTTTGATTGTGTTTAGTTTAGTCATTGAGGCTTCCTGCTACATTTCCGCAACTTCATCATCATTGTCGTCATCGCAGCACGCATGTTTTGATTGCTTAGTAACGGCAGGCGCGGATGAAAGGATGAAAGCGGCACGGCTGGCGTTTTCTACACATTTTTAAACTCAACATGTGAACGACCCCTTACAAAGTTTTTATCCTGATTATCCTGCGAACCATCTCAAGTTAAAAGAAACCCTAAAAAAAACAGTTACAATCAATATTGACTGGATGCGTTTCACACTTTGGGGGAGAAAGGGCTTCAATATTAATTCAATCCGGTAAGAGACACAGTGGTCCAAAAAGATTTTCATCACACAAGTCAAACAGAGTAGTGTGACATCCCACCAAGAAGGCACTTAGTGGGTTGTGAACAACTAAACAACAAATTAGCTCTACAGAAGACTTGACTTGTTTTAAACAAATGTACTGAACACTTCTATGACCACCTTATGACTCACACTATAAGATCCCCTGAACCTTGATTTCTTTCCTTCACATTTTTTGTCCTTTTTAATAGCTAACAATATAGAGACAGACAAGAACAAAAGCAGAGAGAGAGAGAGGGGGGTATGACATGCAACAAATGTCCCTGGCTGAAATCAAACTGGGAAGCTTTCGATTTCATAGTCTTAACCTTTACAGGTTAATAGTTCTTGTTGGTGAAATTTCAAAAACATACCCAACTGATTATTCTTTGAAATTCTAAACTCAAGTCAAATGGGAAAAATGACAACAATAAAGCATTAAGGCCTGTTAAGGGAAATTTTCACATTTTACCACCACTACAGACGACCACTGATGCATAAAAACTGAAATAATTTGTTAACAGTAAAACTAGATGATCCGTAAACATGTACTGTGCCATCTTCATCCTATTTCAGCAGCTGTCCTGTTTTCTGAATACTGTCAGACCTGATAGATTTAGTGTGTATCCTGCATGAATTGTTTTTAACGACCAGCAATAACTAGCTAGGATATCACCCTGTCATGTGGTCTTTTCACCTACTGTAGCACCACCCTGAGTTATTCCTATTATAATTGGCACTGATGTGTGATAGATTTAACAGAATGCTCATGAAAAAGGTTTAATTATTGCTGACATAGTTAGGTATTGGTTAAGAGGATATGCAAGATAAGCAAGGCGACAACCTCTAATTTCTCTTTGCAGCATAAGACACCTGCATTTCTGGCATCCATGCTCTATTTTCTCGCTCCCCCATTCTCTCCACCACCACTCATCATCAGTCCACCCCCCATGCTCTCACTCATCCTCAGCATCATTGTTTATTCATTTCCCGTAAGCTGCACGCCTAGGTCATGCTTGAGGTTTTAGCGTAATGCCAGGAAACTGACAACATGTGCCCACCAAGAGGCTGCCGTGCTGCAACCCTGGTCTTAAACGATAGGTTTCTAAAGGTCTATCTTAAAACAATAGTCAGGAAATTTGCACTAAAAAGATTGAGAAAAATAAGAAGAAGTAGAAGAAAGCCCACTAACTCAGACTGATGAAGCATCAGATTAGCTTCAGATAAACTTTGGGGAACATTTTTTGTATGGAAACGGGACTGTGGATTTTGTCCCCCAAGTGCATTAGGAAGGTATCTCTAAATATCCAGTATGAACAGGAGGGATGAAACCTCTTTCAATGTTCTTATGGGCATCAGGCTTTTAAAAAAAAATTAGGGCCGAACATTTAAAAAAAAAAAAAAAATCTAAATCAAGATTATTTTGACTGATATTACAATTGTGATATGATTTGCGATATTAGAGAGTATGATAATTTTTACATCATTATTCTAATTTTCATTGAAAAACATATAGAAATGATTATAGTGTGATTTTTGCGGGGATATGTACCAAACAAAGATGTTTTAATATGTCTGTAGAATATGATGTGTAGGCCAGGACAGCTCTGCAGCACCACAGTATTTAATTAAAATGGTATTTTGACACACATTTTGCCTTTAACAATTAGTGCGCCCCCTGTGATTTGAAAATTGCAGTCGGTCATATTGCGATTTCCATAAAATTTTGATTCATTGTGCAGCCCTAAAAGAATTTTCTGAGGAAAATGGTGAACCTATCCTTAAAGGGTGTAGAATTTGTGACATAAGGTAATAAGTACACACTGATAATGATATCGATGTATGGATACTGTCTACACATGTTGTGGGCAGAGACTTGCCAGTCATGTCAGGGAGAAACTAAGCTAATGTCAAACAGAACAACGAATAAACTGTCCGACTTCGGCCTGCTGTGTACTTTTTTCATCTATGTAAACGTTGTTTAGCGCATACACTACTTATATATATCCTTTATTTAATCAGGTAAAAAACTCATTGAGATTAAAATCTCTTTTCCAAGAGTGACCTGGTCTCAAGCCAGTCTTGAAACCACTGATTGTTCAATTTCTCAGGTTTCTGTGAATGAAAAAAATGCTGATGTGGTGAGATTAGCCAATCAACTTAATCAGAAATTCAGTGGAAAGGGGCTGAGCAAGCCTGAAGTTTAGTTTACTAGCACAAAGGAAGGGATAAAAAACAGAAGTATATAACAACAAACAACACAGATTGAGCAGGAGAGGTAAGAAACCCCAGATGGCTTATAGTAAAAAACCCCCCTCCAGGTTTAACAATTTATCCTGATACTAGCCTCGCACCAATAAAGACATTAAACTGATCTGAACTACATTTCCACTAAAACTATGTAGTCTACTGAACGACAAATAAAAAAAACCCGATGCAGTTCTTTTTATAGTGCAGTCAAACAATGGCCATATTTAATAGCCATCCAGTAAACAGACAAGAGTGCTATTTAGCCTGACAAGATATCAGGTTCTCGCACTTACTGGAAGACAGCAAGGAGTGAGGCAGACAATCATTTGTCATAGTTCCTGGCTGGGAATAAGAGTCTCAAAGGCACACAGGGTGGCTGACTGGCAACTCTGGCCTGCCAGCAACAAAATTCACAGCCTGAAATGCTGATGGACTAACTTGGGTAAACCTGGGTTACCTTCTTTGGCATTTTCTCTTTCAATAAACAGATTAGTGTTGTGTGCAGATAATAAAGAAGGAGACTAGATTACTGTTTTAAAGAGGATTTAAGCCTGGTCCTACTCTAAAACAAAGTGCAATGGATATTTCCATTAAAAATGTTCTTAGTCTAGCTTGTGGCTCAGTCTTTCTCCAGGAAACCAGCCTTTGTAGGTTTTGACATCATGCAGTTTAGGTCTGTATAACTTTTCAATAAAGTGTAATATTATTTTAATAACAACAGATCAATTCCAACAGAGGCCAAACTCTAAACAGAAAATACAGAGTAAAGAAAAATCACCGGCCTGCCTCCATTAGTGTTCTGATAATAAGGAAGTATTTTCAAAATTCATTCAAGGAAGTTAAAAATAAAAAGACAGTCATAAATGGGTAATGAAGTGCTTAGCAATCATATCTAGAAGTAGATTGAAAATAAAAATAAAACTCTTCACACAAGCAGCTTTCAGTTTGTCACATTTCCTTATCTAACGGTTTTCAGTTACTGACCGTGACATAAAAAATAAAAGAGTTTTCAACAAAATAACAGCAAGTCTTAAAACAACAGACTTGATATAATATATACAAAAAAAGAAGCAAACAGTACCAGTACCTTGGGAAGCGGTCGTCCCAGCTGTGAATACAATTTAGTCCAGAGCTGCATGAGAGACATGGGTCCAAACGCTGCAGTATGGGAGGGGGGTAAAATACACACACTCATCCACTCCTGCTTCACCTTGAATCCCTGAATGCGACAGCCTCTTCCATGTGTAGCTCAAAGTGTTGGTATTCACCTTACAGCTGGTGCCCTTTCACCCAACAGTGGACTCTCACTAGCCCTTTCACAGTTCCTCTCTGGCTCAACACACACATCTGCCTCTACCGCAGGTACGCTCTGGGCAACAAACTGACGCATACACACTCTGTTCCTCTCACAAACACGTCTAAAACATGCTTCCTGCTTCACCAGGGACAGTCAGGTATTTGCATAGGACGTCTTAGTCATAGTGATTGTGGACTAGTTCCTCAGAGCTCAAAAAGGTGGTTGGAGAGTGAGTGAGAGAGCAAGGGAGGGGAGGGGAGAGGTGGGGAGAAGAGGGAGGGAGGAGGGAGGAGCTTTCAGGAAATGATGCTTTTGTTGGTAAGTGACTAGAGTTACTGGCAGTCGGGCCCATTTTACTGTACATGGTGTAACTCAACCGCATTTGTAGTGTAAACAGTATTGCGCTGTGGACCTGGCCGCTCCTCACACCCCGCTGCTTACCGCTATGTTTAATGGGCCTGGACCACTATTTAATGATTATTATATTTAGAGACAGACTCGCTGCCTGGCTGCCTGTCTTTCTTCATACTCTGCTTTTTGTCTTTCTAGTTTTCTGCACAGGCTCAATTTCAAGGCTGCTGTTCGATTAATGATTACTGATTAATATAATGCTCTTTAGCTTAGAGGTGTAAAAGCTAGAAGGAAGTGTTGTCTCATTATTCGGAGCAGTGTGTCACTTCTGAGAATGTGGTTCCCAGCAGAATTAAATTGTCAGTTAGCCTGTCAAAACATTTCCCTAATAATTCAGCTCACTTATGCTAAAAAAAACAGAGAGCTTAAGTAAGAAGGAGGCAGCTGAAGTGGTCAGATCAAGTGCAAGCTGCAAATTTGCATATCCACAGTGTCTTCCAGGCGTTCTATCTGTGCTTCATCATAAATGGTCATTCCCACTTACTTACTGGAATTGGGGCCGTGATTGTTGAAAAAAAAATATTCTGGGAATCTGGTGGCAAGTGGATTATTTCGACAAATTCAAGATGCTGATCAAAGACAGTGTCGTAACATTTACACGTTAACTGTTTAAGAGCCAGTCACGAATGAAGAAAATGTGGTATTTCAAAACAGAAATAATGTGATTTATCTCCTTCATGAATGGAATAGAGGGGTCCATTTGCACACCCAGCTTCCAGGAATAGGTGATATCATGTCAGCAATGGTTAAGGTACTGTAATGTCCATCTCTGCTGGACTGAAGGGGAGTCAGACTCCCAGAGACGGAGCGGCGCCTGTCCATGGTGTCATCATGGTATGAGTGGGAATCCTCTTAATAATATGTGTGAGTGTGTGTGTGTGTGTGTGTGTGTGTGTGTGTGTGTGGGTTAGTGGTGCATAGAGGGTCAACGGGGAGGAATTAATCATTGATGAGCTTCTTTTGACTTCTCAAACACACCTCATTGCATCACAGCCTAAAGAAGGTATGATCCATGCCTGTTTTCACAGACAACACACAACACAGAGTTGGCGTGCAGACACTGTGACATGCAGTCTCATCGTCTCATGCACATATGCACTCCTGCTGTTTTGCAAAATCCTGGTGACGATTGTAATGTGGCTGCTTGAGACCACATATGAGCAGAATTTGTTATCGTTTCGATTTTGGTCATTCTGATTTAATTTCTTATTCTTATATGTTCTCATTGATTCCTGGTTTCAGACGCATCAGTTCATCCTGGGCTGTTATAATTATAACGTGTTATGATAAATGTTACACGTGCCATGCTGCAGGAAATGCTTTGCCCTGTTAGATGAACTTCCTCTGTTGCATGAAATTGTTTTTGCACTATATTTTCCTGTATCACTAAGATCTTTCGTAAGTGCTAGCATAATGTAGTGTAAACACTAAACATGTGCACTGACACAATGCGTAATCGGCAATGTAAACAAAGGTGCAGTAGGTCTAAACTTTGCTTTAGGAATTAGAGGAACTGCAGTTATTTGTTTAAAAAACAGACAGGCTAAATAGAGGTTGAACCATCCAAAGCTACTCTAAAACTAAAGTGGATCAGGTGGAGCACACACACTCCCCAAAGAAAACAGTGCAACTATTAACAACCCTTCAAATTAACCTTTAACTTCCTCCTTCAAACTAGGCCATTGAAATGAAGTGCTGGAGCACCTTAGAAGGAAGTAACTGAGAAATACCAACTGATTTATATCATGATTGGCTTGCCGCAAGAAATAAGTCTAGAAAAACAAGATGATCTTCTCTGTCAGAAAAATAAAATCCCAGAGGCAGCTTCAGAGTGAAACACATTTGTTTTTATGAAGTAATCTAATTATAGCAACTGAATATTTTTTTAATAAATATTTCCTTGTAATTCAGCATGGCACATTTAGTATCTTAAGAAGCAATTGGATTCTGAAGAGAATTTTAAGTTTATTGTGTTTGAACTATGCTTGTCAGTGCAAAAATAAGGATGTAATAATTATAGATCAGCTATAAAGTCTGTGGAGTTGCAAAAGTTCAAAAGTAAATGCATGAAAGTAACCCTGGAATCAGTGGGTGTTATGCTCTGTGGTTAGCATTTTTAACCAAGTTTGAGACTAATTGTATTTTTGCAGTGGAGGTTCCTGTTCTTATTATGCCCACATGGGTTCCCTGGGATTCTCCCACTTTAAATACATATACAGTATGTTAGGGATATTGTCTCGCCTTTGACAAAGGTACTGACCTTAAATCTCTAGCTGGTCTATTGTACCCCTTGCTACTACTTACAGTTAGGAATAGGGCTGGGAGGCTTATATCCCGATTCAACACTATCACAATACTTGGGTGCCGATTGGATATGGATTGTGATTTTCAAAGTATTTCCATACTTTACTGTATCCCACTTTTTCCCCCTAGTTAGGATGGGTAAATGGCTGAAGACACGTTCAGGATTTGGGGTGTGACAAAATTAGCAAATACAGTGATTCTGATTTCACATAAATCAGAACGGAGAAGAGCTGTAAAAGCAGACTTAATGCATATCAACTCTTCCTAGAAGTGCACCGCGCACACGAGTGTGAATGTGTAATAGTGAGAAGAACCGCATAGAGAAAGAACGAGAGTATGTAGTAACAGACTAACACTGTGAGTATCCCTAAACGTGCCTTAGTGCGTGTACACGTGTACATACAGTTACAGTACATATAGAGAATACAGTATGTGTGTTAATCTGTGCGCTTGCAAAGTGCTGTTCACTCTTTGAGGTTAGTCAGAGTGGTTAGTGAATGAGCTCTGCTTTTTTGTCTTCCAGTAAGTCTTGTTTTCAGTCTGATGCTCTGCATAAAAGTTCACAGACTTTAGATCCACAAATGACCCAACCTAAGACAGGTGGGCACATTCTCTGAAGGAGTTTTAAGATTCAACTTCTTTGAAAGCAAAGTACTAGGGGTCTGCCATTATTTTTTGTACAGAATAAAGGTTAATGTAGATCAGTAAATATGATTAAGCCTCAATTTGGTTTTGTCAAAGTTTCCACTGTTTATCTTAATTCCACTGTGCCCAAGCTGAGTGTTTTGATAATACTTTATTTTAGGGGGTCATTAGTTTCCCAGTAACTCCCAAGAAAGGGTTTAATGTGTGACTGCTATTTTTGGGGAAGTTTCCTGGAGAGGACTGTGCAATTTGGTGCCAAAATATCAAATGATCCATTACTGTATGCTGTAAATTTTATTCATAAAGCCATAATCTAGATCCATTTAATCGGTAAAATATCTACAAAATAGAAAATAAATAACATACAAATAGCTAGTTGAATGTATGTCACTCACTTAAATTAGTGGATTATTTATTTATGATGTGTATGAATTACTTGCAATGTAATCTACTACATTATCATAGATTTGATGCCATAAGGGAAAAAAAATATAGGATCATCAGTGGAACTTTCTATTGTGACATAACTGGGACATTTTCTGGTGCCATTGAAGCACAATTCAATTGTCCAAATCAAATAGATGTTACTAAAAATGTGAGGCGCCAACTTCATCCACATCATTGTCTAGTGGCCACGTATTCCATTTCAGTTATCAGCTAGTGATATACTGTAATTGACTGATAATCTAAGAAGGATATCAAGTCTCAAATGGGAGTCTATTAATTCTAATACAAACACAAACATCTAGAGATAGATATCCTGTCCACATACTCCAACAGTGTGCTTCCTTACAATATGAGGATATTCCAACAGAGCTCTGGTGAACTGCATAAACAAACTGTAACACTGCGGGAAGCCGTGCAAACTGACAGAGATTTCACTAATGACTCCACAGCTGTAAGTGAAACAGGGAAATGGCTGAGACAAAGATGGCAGTCACCTGACGAACTAAACAATCACCTCAACAATTCCACCCAGTCACACATGCCTGAATGTTTTCTGTTACGTCATGGTTCAATAGTGTGAGGAAGACAAGATATCCTCCTTTCTGATAGAAGGGGGAAAGAAGGGGGAAAAAAACAGGCATGGTGGGAAATAAAGTGGGGGGTGAAAAAGGGGTCTGAGTGTGAGGTGGCGGATTAGTCATGATGACCCCGTGGCTTACATTTTCTCTGCATGCCTCACATGGTAGGGAGTGTCCAAAAACCAGAAAGAACAGCTGAGAAAGCACAACACAAGCACAAAACATCCCTCTCTGTCTCACTCAGGCACCATAACATTCCACGTCTCCACTGCCGGGAAACCAAACTTGCTGCTCGTGAACGCAACAATGATGAAGGAGTTAATTTAAACTTAACTACACTGTGAGGCCATACGTTTCTAAATATGTAGACAGACGAGTAGATCCAACTGGGATCACATAATCATGAACCCTCTTAACTGCGTGTAAGGAAGAAAGCTATAGCCAGACGGGCTAAAACAGGCACATGGAAAACAAGTAGGGAAACCCCACTTGAATCACAAAATCCATGCCAGCACCACAACGCACGTGATGAGGATGACACATCACTTTCTTGTATATAAAAGCCTTCGTGAATGTCCTTTGTTCTTGAAATCCCCACAGTTTAAAATACTAACACAAAACATTTTCATTTAACTTTTCTTCTTTTTCCCACAGAACCATCTCACTCATCCACACACCTTGACACAAACATGAAGTGAAACTTGTGTGTAGATTTTGTGTCTATGTGTGCTTCCCTTCTAACTGTTGCTTATTGTAAACCACAGTATATGTTACCAGAGATTTTTGGAATTTGTTTTCTACTAAGGGGGTTAATAAAAGGCAACAAAATCAGCAAATACATACAAGTCTAATATAGCCTCAAAATGGACATAAAAAGCTTACAAACCACTAATATCAGATGGAAATATCCTATGACTTTTTAAAGGGGACATATCATGCTCATTTTCAGGTTCATACTTGTATTTTGGGTTTCTACTAGAACATGTTTACATGCTTTAATGTTCAGAAAAACATTATTGTTCTCATACTGTCTGTTTCAATAAACCTGTATTCACCTTCCGCCTGAAACGCTCCGTTTTAGCGCCTGTCTCTTTAAAACCCCCTCCTGAAAAAGCCCAGTCTGCTCCGATTGGCTTGCGAGAAAAATATGGTGCATCTTTGCAAAGGTAGTTCTCAAGCCAAAGAACAAATATCGCCCAGAAGTGAAAGTCAGCGGAAAAGCCATTTTGTACTGAATGCGACTACCGGACAGCAGTTAAACGTCCGCCTAAAAAGTGCTATGCAATAGTAAAACAAAATTATTTCTATTCTGTTGTCATATTCTACGGAAATGGCCTGTGTTGAACAATAAAATGTTATAAATATAATAAGCGTTTTCAGTCCAAAATGGCGGAGGATTTGTTGTCAAAAAAACACCGGAGCCTAATGATCCTGCATGTGACATAGGAAGGGGAACCAAATCTGAATGGCTTATTGAATCACATGTTTTCTGATCTAGACATCACACAAAAAAACTGACTGGGTTGTCTTATTTCACATTTTGTGAGTTGGTAGGCACTCCATATACCCAAATGTATGAAAACAAGCAGTGAAAATGTGAGTTTTCAAGATATGTCCCCTTTAATGAAAGTGACCCTTGACACTTGAATGAGTGAACACTCCTATCCACAACTTGCAAGTGTTTCTGTGCCAGCCACATTATAATGTGCACCTGTAAGGATCTAACTTAATTTGGCAAGACCTTGCTTAACATCAAATAAACTGTAAAATGTAGCCTTAAGCTTTTATCAAACCCTCAGGCTGGAAGTCTCCAGAGAGACAAAAAACTCTACTGAGCTGCAGCACACAGCAGTTTAGGAAAAACACACCCCTCAATGCCAAACTGGCTCATTTATAGTAGTTTGAGGTTTGTCTAACAAATGGTATTACCTTGTGCATTAGAATGAATTTATTGGATTGTAGTCTTGTGAATGCTGCATTACATGTATTAAATAATAAAGCAATCTGCAAGAAAAACTATTTCTCATCATTTGTCAGAGCCTTCTTTTTTGCTCCATATTCGCTGGGTTTCATTATCATTATCATGTGCATATTAATAGAAAATAAACTCAACCCTCCGCTTTGAAAAAGAAATACATAAGAAGACATAAAATCCAGGTCAACAGCAGTTTAAACCGATACCATAAAACATCTGTATTATTCAGTGAAAAGCCTTAAAAACGCATATCAGGTTAAGAAATGCCTTTTCCCTTGCCGTTGCTGTCACACCACACCGCATCCCTTATTATTTACTGCTTTGGCCTCATGTTGAACCAAGAGAAACCCAGATAGATGTGCCCTCTCTACTGTCAGACAGGCTAATCATACTGCAAGTCTGCTTGGTAACCCATGACTGCCCTTCTTTAAAACTCATCATCATAGCATATTTTCTAATATGGTTCCATAATGGCGCTCATCAGCTCAATCCAAATAGGCCTCAGATTAGAAACTCACTGGCCTGTGTTATTACAATTGGCTCCTATTCATATGATTCTAACTATAAAGGAATTGGCTGGACGGACACACAAGTGCACAGAAATAGAAAATGCAAATGATGGATAGTAATCATCTAGAATGGTGAGGTAAATAAATGAGTGAGTTGAAGCATACAGCTTTACAATTACGCATCCTGAAATGAACGTCCTAGTCTTATAGCTGTATCTCCCCAGGTTGGGGATAATCCCACTCAAATGATTCACTTAAAAAATAACTTTCAGGTGACATATCACACTTTGTGGACTCATTCCAAGCATGACTGAACATTACAAAGAGATTCTGGGTTTACCTAACAGTGATTTCTAAAGATGCAGAGCGGAAGTGGAGAATGACTTTAAATTACAGTGTCTTATTAATGACATGCCTTGACAGGAATGGGGCAGGTACTGCTGCAGTCGTCTAGACAACACTAGCCTTTAATCAGGCTGCTCTATGGTAAACTAAGCAGAGCTGAATACACATGGAGCACAGGATGAAAGAAGTGGGTGGGAGGCACGGTTCTTCCCTCTGATAAGCAAGTCAGAGAGGGACAGATGGGAGAAAAAATAGAAAACTAGAATCTAAGGCCCTGTTCAGACCTGGCATTAACATGCGTCCTGAGTGATGATCGGATCACAAGTGGACAGCTTTAAATACATCTGTCCACACCTGGCATTAGAATGTGTCTCCGCATGCGTCTTGAGTGACCACTTGTGATCCAACCTCGCTTCCCCGCTCTATATGCAAATAAACACATAGTAAATACATGGCTAATACAGCAGATGTTGTGACGTAATATTACATGAATGTCAGTAGTAATATCCTACATATTTGTGAATTCAGGTACATTTTATTAACATCAAAATATACGGTTATTGTACCGGCGGTCCCGGGTACCTCCATGCCACCGGCACCGCTGCCTTTGCCAGGCAACAGCGGGGCACAGAGCTTCAGAGAGCCAGAGATGAGAGAGAGCGAGCGAGCAGGCGGGCGTAAGCCACGTGCAAAGCACTGGAACAAAAACACAGACACAATCTCAGACAGTATGATAATAATGCACTTCCCGTGCTTAGTCTGTAGATTATGTAGCCTATAAATAAGATATATTTTAATAAAATACTGTTGTACCGACAGAATACAGTAGAGCAAAGAGGCTGTTTCCAAGCTGCGAGGCAGACAAGCGCTTGCGTCTGCGTGGCTATTCACATGAGGAGCGCAGTGAGACCCGTTGAGTAGGCGGTCCTTAATGTGGCTCAGGACACATTCACGTACACACTGCTAAAAGAATGTGATCATATGTGGCCCAGACCACTTCTGAATGTGGTAAGAGCACTCAGATCTCAATGCGTCTTGAGTGCATTCACACCTGTACTTAGAGCTGTCCACTTGTGATCCGATCACTCAGGACGTATGTTAATACCAGGTCTGAACAGGGCCTAACAGTGTTTTCATAATGGCTCTTGTAAGCACTTTAATTTGTCAGGTTCAACAGATATATGAAACAAACCTGGGGGAAGTCTCCATTCCTAGGGAGGTTGAGGCTGGAAAAGTCCACGTCAGGGAATCCAGAGTACATGTCCATGGGCACATCCGGAGTGGTGGTGGTAGTGCTGCTGTTCAAGTGGTATTGCCTAGAGGGGGAAAAAGAGATTTAGTTTGTTTCACAGCTAATTCTCCAAGTCACACTGACACTTGCTGTTTTCTTCACCCTCATACAGTCACACACATTTACACCTGCCAAGTACAACCAGAGCCTTGAGTTGAGCACTGAAAAGCATCTCATGTGATCAAGTGGTCGAGCGTCACAGTCAGAACAGAGGATGAGGTTTTTTTAACCTAGTACTGTAATACTTACTGATCTAAAACTATTCTACTGCATCATGGTGTTATCAGCAATTCCAACACGTCACACAGACCTAACGGGTGAATACACTTTCAGTTTTGTTTGTTGGCGACGGTCTGAAAATGTAATTATGGAATGGACTGATGCCAGTGGAGTGAAGCAATATACTCTTGTCTTTCTAAATCAAAGTGTCTAAGAATCCAGGTGTTCAAATCCAACAACTTCAACTGTCAAAGATACAAGAGGGATAATAGAAACACATATATCACGTCAGACAGGCAGACAGAGTTAGAGGCTTAAATAAGGTGTGTGTGAGAGAGAGAGAGAGAGAGAGAGAGAGAGAGAGAGAGAGAGGGCAATCAGAAAGTCAAAGAATGGAGGACAGGAACAGCTCCTACCCGCTGTGAGGATCCAAGGATCAACTTTCATTATTACCAACCGTTCTCACCTCAGCCCAATGTTAAGATCCGACACCTTGTATTCCCAACATGAGATATTTTCAGTTTCTTGCTGAGTACAAGTCATCATAAAGTAACCACCAACTTCGCTGACAGTGGTGGACATTCACTCAAAATGAAAGCAAAACTAAACCTGTGTTAAGGTGGAACTGTAACCTCCCATGTTCCTCTCATCCAATCATGTGGCAGGGCTCAGGCTCAGAGGGACTGAGCTTGGCTAAAGCTATTCACAGGATTTGGCTCTGGGTCCTCAAGCACGGGCCAGAGATCAGTGAGACTGATTGATTTAAGTTCAAAACACACCGAGAGGATGAAAAAGGCAGCCTTTAGACAGTCAATAGAAGCAGGTCTATGAAAACATGGTTCCTGTGATTTTTTTTGTTGAATTCTCCAAACAACATGCAGCAAAATTTGATATTTAACCGTGTCCATGTTTCAAATGTTCTATTTTTGGTGAGAATCTGTTTTCAAAATTCAGCATCATCTTTTAGATAACCATAAATATCACTGGGTTGAGATGAAAACAATTTTTTCATTGGGACATGTAGACAACTGAGAAGAAGTGCTGCTGGGACTTTGTGGTAGTCACATACAGGTGCTCTTTGGATCTTTCGGGTGTACTGTGCTTATTCAGTCTTGTGAAAGGCTCATTGCATGGGTAGAATATGATCTAAAAAAACTGCAAGTCTCCTTCAAAAATTATCTAAGGCACACTGTAGGGTTTGTACAAAATTAAAATGCGTTTATTTTACATGGTAACAATTGTTTAAAATGACCAACGTGTTGCGACTGACATAGGTCTTCATCAGGGTTACTGTTGAGGTTTTTACACATAATAAAGGAATAGTGATCATAAATGTACAAATGTTTGGGAAAACTCAAACTTTTGGGGGGATATTTGCTATTGTTCTGCTTTCTGCAATCAAGCAAATAAGAACCTTTATATACTTTACACATCGCTTTACAAACTGTTACACCTCTGTGTGTATGTATAAATATATATACACAGTATAAATACATATTTATTACTTCTCTATACATACTACATTCCTGTTTACACCTCTGTATATATATCTTTAGTACTTCTCATTACATACTACATTCCTCTTTACACCTCTATGTACATATATTACTTCTCAATAAGCATATACAGTACATACTTCATCCCGTTTACATTCAGTTTTCCCATCTGAAATACTGTCTCCCAATAAATTACAAAATGACATTTACATTATCATTTTATATTTACTTATGTTTATATTTAAGCCCTTTATTTTAACTTCACTATTTTATGCCTTAGATTGTCATTTTGCTTTTGCCTTTACTTGTGTCATCTCCCCTTTTATATATACATATTATAATATATATACATATTTTATGAGTAATCTTGAAGGAACCTACAACCAAAGATTTTTATTGCCAATGACTGCTTTGCTGGAATTGACAAATATGAAAACCGTGAACCTTGAAGTTAAATGAGACAATGGAATTGGAAAACGCCAGATTAACTATTGTAATCATGATGAGCGGTGAACATAAATTCAAAGGCATGAGGTTGTATAGAAACATCATAGCGCTGAGAATGGTAACAATCATCCACACTGGAAATCCCCTTCCTGTCCTTTCATCCAACAGTGATATGACAGCGATATTATTACAGCAGAAGTCTTGGCAGGATGACATTAGCTGCTTTCCAACAACACAAAGCCGGTTTGGGGCTCCCAGCCAAAGGATCTGATTGACTTACTGTTTGTGTCCATGGAGCCTTCCCATACTACGCAGCCTGTAGCTGTGTACAGATCATCTGTTGAACCTTGTCATTGTTTCACAATCACTTTGAGAGGCTAAAAACATACTAGCCAGGCATGTAACAATGTCATTTTACTTTACAAACATTTTACAAAGGTCTGCTTTATTTCTTCATAAAAAGTTCATAATAAGGGGACTTAAAGTGTTGCAACCACTTTATGATTCATACATTATAATGTAGGCCAGTCATAAAGTTTTATCTTGCGGGTTCATCGGAAGTACTGTTCTTCAAAACACACTTAACTTGCAATTAACCAACATCCTTTCAACACATCAACTGCAGTAGAACTTGCAATAACATGGAAAATAAAGCTCAAATTGAAAAGAAAAATAATTCTTTACACCTTATATTAGCAGGTATAATGCATAAATGTAGGTCTTGAACAAGTACTGTTAAGACAAAGACAGACATACCCTAATAGATCAAAATTCCACCCAAAACCACAACTTTTATGATAAAGAGAATAACGGAAAGAGCACTGTGTTAGTGCTTTTGTGGGTTAAGAAAAAATAAGAATTACCCCATGTATGCAACACACAGCATGTTCCACTGCTTTTTTTTTTTTTTTACTAAGTTTGTGTTTTAGAGTTCAGATCTAGATTAATTGCGGTTTTAAAGGCCATGAACTCCCATAGTTTAACTCAAACTGTTAAAAAAAACCTTTTTTACGATTTAGAAATGAGCAACAAAGAAGTAAAAAAAAAATTGAGCCACTGACCCCTCATTGCATTTTCAAATAATATATATAGACTTATAGCTACCATGTCCTTGTATTCAAGTAAGCAGCAGGACTATTCCAATTTTTCTGTAATTTAAACAGACCTAAACAGTAGTCATTAAAAGACAAAGGTTCAGTAAATTGTGAGGAAACATGCCCATCAGATTGACAAACATATATTGCCACTTCCACAGAAATACATGTTTATCAAAGATTTAACCGGACACTCTGAGACTATACAGTAAACAATGACATCCTACAATAACCAACTACTAAGATTCCTTGGAAGAACTCTTACACAATCTCTCTATGCCATCAACAGTGTGCAGTAAGTGAACTTTGACTCATAGCACTGGGAAACACTTCAGTCTGGCTGCAGCCAGTATCAACAGTGAATAACGAGAACGGGCAGGCAGCAGTTCAAGCCAAATTTTGGAGTAAAGCTGCATACCATACCACACCACACCACACCAAACTACACCAGATAACACACCAAATAAGGCCTTGCGGAGATTAGCGCAGGGTTGTGCGGTGGTGTGGGAGTGTCACTTAAATGGCCTATTTGAGTGACACACATTCGATTGACCCATTTGATTTGAATGGCCCATTGATCGCTGGTTATGTGATTGGCCACCGCAGCATGACGTCAGGTTGCGTTTCTCCAAAAGTTGATTCCGTTTCAACTTTTTCTGCGTCCCCTGCGGTCCCTTAACTTGCCCCTGTCAGATGGTTTGTTTCACAGAACCACCTGAGAAGCCGTCATTGGAAACTGTTTGAAAAAGGGAAGGTACTTTCAAAAAATACTTGGCATGTGATTGGATGAACCATCTGTCAATCAAACTAACGAAAGCGAAACTAACTGAAGGCATAAACATAACTGTACTTTATACAGTAAGTGTTGTACTTTGCTCTCCTTCCAATGAAGAAACACTCCAGTTCTGAGATGACTGATGCTATTGCAACATCTACGCTAACCTGTTCAGGCGCCGCCATTGTTGTTTAGAACGAATAGTCGCCTCTCCGTGTCGTCTCACACTACGGTCTCACGCACCTAAACCACGGCCGTAGCTGCAGTAGCTCCTAACAGGACGCTGATTGGTCCGTTGTCTGGCGAGCCGGACACAAGCGCATTACTTGGAGCCTGACAAAATTTTCGTGTGACATTTGATGCTGCGATTCTCGCTTGATCTCATGACAATGTTAGAATCCAGCTGCCGTGCAAGATTAGCGGTCCCCACCACCGCAGCCCAAACGCACAACCCACGTTTTGAAAACGCCTGATTTTGTGTGTACGCAGCCTAAGGATATCAAAAAGCTCACCTCGATTCATGGTCGAGGTGCGGCAAAAAGAAAATGGTTAAAAGACAGAAGCGCTGATGTTTTTTCTGACAATTTTTTTAAATGTAGTCTATAATAGAGAAGGAAATGATGTTCACTATCAAGTAATATAATTTAGTTCTTATTCACAGAACAATGTAAACCTTAAATACTGCACACAATGTGTGCAGTATTTTCATGATTGATAACTCATCCTCATCGCTGCTGATTCTGGTCACATCAGCATCCTCATCCTCCTGGACCTCTCAGCCGCCTTCGACACAGTCTCCCACACCATCCTCCTCACCCGCCTATCTGACTACCTTGGCCTCACCGGTTCAGCTCTCTCCTGGTTTCAGTCCTACCTCACAAACAGAAAACAGTTTGTCATCATCAGAGACTCCAGTTCTACCCCGGCCCCAGTCAACCATGGTGTACCTCAAGGCTCTGTGCTGGGACCCATCCTCTTCACCATCTACATGCTCCCCCTTGGTCAGATCATCCGCCACCACGGTCTCAGCTTTCACTCATATGCTGACGACACACAACTGTATCTTAGCACCAAACCATCCACCCAGCTCCCCCCACAGTCACTTGTAAACTGCCTGCATGCAATAAAAATATGGATGTCATCTAACTTCCTAAAACTCAACAGCAACAAAACCGAGCTCATGGTTGTGGCACCCAAGGCCCTGCTCCGGAAGGTTGGAGATCTACACCTGGACGTTGACGGCTGTTCTTTCTCCCCATCCTCGGAAGTCCGCAACCTGGGTGTCATCCTGGACCCAACTCTCTCATTCCAGTCTCACACCAATCACCAAATCCACCTTCTTCCACCTAAAAAACATCTCACGTCTCCGGCAATCACTCTCTGACTCTGTGGCAGAAACCCTCATCCATGCTTTCGTCACCTCCCGTTTGGACTACTGCAATGGAGTTCTGTCCGGGGTTCCTAGCAAAGCCCTGGACAGGCTCCAGTATGTGCAAAACTCAGCTGCCAGGGTTCTCACCCGCACCAAGCCCTGGCAGCACATCACCCCCACCCTCATCCACCTCCACTGGCTCCCGGTCAAGTCCCGCATCACCTACAAAATCCTCCTCCTCACCTACAAATCCCTCAACGCCCTGGCTCCTCAGTACCTATCTGACCTCCTCCACCCCTACACACAGTCCCGGAACCTGAGATCCTCAGGCACGGGTCAGCTCTCCATC
>CAKALU010066632.1:0-79108 GCA_916700995.1 Hozukius guyotensis
ACACACACTGTCTTTAGATGTCTTACTGACAAGGCCCTACCTTGTAATGTGAGCATATTGTGTCCTTGCAAAGACATGTAAAACTCTTGTGTTAGGATGTATGTACGGAGTGAGAGCTTCCTTTTTTCTCTGATAGTGGGAATAAGCTCAGTTTGTGTGCTTTTTTCCCCCCCCCCCACGTGCCGGTGCATATCTAAGGGAAGATTATAGACTAATAATCAAAGCTTTATTGTAAACTCCTGTCCTGTGTGCACTCACAAAATGTGTTTCTCACCTGCAAGTGTTCCAAGTGAGAAAAAGCAAAGTCATTTTAGAGCATAATTATAGTCCGTTTGTTACCAGCACTGAGAGGTCTTTTTGTAATTATTGTTGATGCTGTTTTGATTTTCTTATTCTTGGTGTTTGATACAATTGCAGTTACATGTTATGCTTTTAATGGTGTCTTCAGATTCCTGTCGGTTTTTAATACTACTAGTCAGACAGACAGCACGGTGCTCTCCTTCACTTAAAACAAGGATATTGCAGCTATTGATAAATACTACTCTCCTCCTATTGTGCTGCGGGGTTTTATGGTTTAATAATCTTCAACGCGAGCTTGCCCGGCGGCTTTTTCTGGCGGTCCAGTTTAACCTGCGGAAATTTCTCTAACCTGGAGGGGCGTCGTGGTGTATGTGCAAATGAGAATAGTTTGTGGGAAAAAAAAATCATGATCATTACAGATTTTATAGCTACTTATATATAATCAGTCAAAGGGATGAGGTGCTGTTATTCAAGTCCTTTGGTATAAGAGCGTGATTTGAATTAAAGCTTCTATGCAGTTCTCCGGCACGCTCCATTCTGGTACATTATTGATAATCTGTGAGAGCTTTTGCAGTCGAGGCTGTTTACTCTAAATCCTGCCAAAGGTCTTTAACTCAGGAACTTCCCAGATGGCTTGAAATGATGTAAACAATTTTCTTATTCACCATCTTGTGGCATGATTAAGTCCCTTTCTAACCCAACTCAGAACCAGGACATCCCCTCAGTTAGCGTATTTCGAGGTAAAATTAAAAAAAATCTCATCGGATTCATTCTCAATTTTCGCATACATCCAGCGTCTCCAGTTAAATCCAGCTTTATGAAGCTTTACGAGTCGGTCTGATCTCCGGAAGCTGTGAAATGGCTACGACTTTTCAGCATCTTCCTCATCTCACAAATGCCTCGGTCTAGATTTGCGTCTCTCCAAGAAGGAGGTTCACTGTGCTTTTGTTTGGGATTCTGCCCATTATGTGGGGGGAGTGAACACACAGGACACACGTGACCTACAGTATGTGTACATACTGATCTCTGATTGGTGCAGCCAGGGCAGGTTTGAGGTGCAATAACGGCAAACCTACTTTCCAAAAGGCCCTGGGTTTTCATGACTTGTTACTGTTCGGTGTTGGTGCTTTTATCCTAAGATGTTATAATGAAACAAATGGAATTCATGTTGTTTTTTTCCTTGCGTTTTATGATATTAATAAAATGTTTCATATAATATTTGAATTAATTTTGTTGTGTGTAGTGGCATTTATGTCTGATCTGATTCTTTTATTTCCCCTCAGAAAATTGCTGAAGTATAAGCATTTTTACAAAATTTTGAAATCTGTCATACGGAGGAAGCAAAAAGACAGTACATCTCTTAAATGATCATCATAATAAGCGTTAATCTGTATATTCAAAACAGCAAAAATATTTCCACCATGTTGATGTGTTTTAAAGAGGACCTATTAGGCTAATTTTCAGGTGCATACTTGTATTTTGGGTTTCTTCTAGAACATGTTTACATGCTTTAATGTTCAAAAAACACTTCTTTTCACCCTCTGTTTGAAATGCTGTTTGAGCAGAGTGATGCAAGATGCCCTGAAGGGGTTTATTTCACAACAATGACCGGCTCGCTGTACATTATCCCTTACGTGTGACTTTGTGACAGCACCACGTTACGGAAGAAAAAGGAAAAAGCACAAAACCATAATAGATCCTCTTTAACTATCTATAATTCAATTCAATATGCTTTATTGGCATGAATATAACAGTAATAAGGACAGTATTGCCAAAGTGTCAATAATGAGATTATAAAGAAAAAAAACATTTCACAAATTGTTTTTGATGCTGCATTTTGGCTTTCTTTTTTTTTTCTACAAATAGCCAGACGTCCCATTAACATAATTCAGAGAAATGTGCACTTGTTTTATGCCAAAATGCCTATAAGAACTCAGAGAATGTCTCCCAACAAGCCCATACGGTGAAGGTTTTCACTTTGACTCATATATCAGTCCAGTCACACAGCAGTTTGTTTGTTGTCAGTGTTTGTTGATTTGTGTACATAGACACAAATTTCACATTTTTTGGGGGGGGATGGTCAGCACGGAATCAGTTTGTATGTAATCCACGTAATTGTGAACCAGAATGTATGAAGAGCGGCAAACGCCGCTTAGGGAGGAGGTCGGGGTGGTTGGGTGGGTCTGGATTTTCGCCCAGGAGACCGTTGTTCGTGTCCTGTGTGAAACCAGAGTCGATTTATTTGTAATGTAACTTCCGTAATTAAGTTACGCCACTTCTGGTGTTATTTTAACCTAAACCTAAGTAGTTTTAGTTTGAAAAGACTGGAGTGGAAAGCGAAAGAAAATGCATTAAAAATCTGTTGTTGAAAGTCATCCTGAATGTCACGAAAGAAAAGGGAAAATCATTTGTGACTATTTCACAAACTGTCGTGAGACTGTGTTGCATATATGACAATGGTTGTCACTCAAAAGACTGTTTGATGGGGTCCAACATTTGTGGCCCACAGTATGTAGATGACACCTCCAAAGTTCTTTACTAAATTCTCATAATCTCAGATAAAATGAGTGTTTGAGTTGCACCAGATTATGTTTTTTATTGAAATGCTGTTGAATGCAAGCCCTGATTCCCACAGTATAGAAACGCAGAAACAACCTCACATTGCTGTCTGCAAAAACATCCGGATGATGTACCTGCCAAGAAATGTTCCAACAATACCGTGTTGGTAACATGTTGCAGCCGTCAGAGAATAATGAACCGTTCTTGTCATTCCTCACTGAAGATTTGTGATGTACAAGAATGAGCCTTGGCGTTATCTCTTGGGATACACGGCTACTAAACAGCACCGAGACCTTGACTGTCTGCAAAACAAGACTGCAGCTGTGAGAGTCGTGATGGGAGTGGCGGCTCTTTGAAGGGAATCAGATCTCATGTCTACGCTCCTTTCTGGGAGCCGGACTCGGATCACTGTTTTTCCCCTGAGAGCAGATAAAATGTACACATTCATTAGGATAACTTGCTCATTCATTCAGCTCTATCATCACACTCCCAATGATGCTGGACACGTGGGGCGGCTGTGGCTCCAGCGCGTTCTCATTCCCAGGGCGTCAAATACTGACGCTTTGTCACGGCTGTCGGCGTTTGATACGGTATGAGACGCACCAGGCTTTCCATTAACTACAATGTAAACCCATCCACACTCAGGGAAAGTGCAGGGCACAGTAACTTCCTGAAGTCTTCAGTGGTTAACTGGCATCCTCACAGTGACAACAAGACTTCAGAAAGTCACTGCGTCCAGCCAAGAAATAGTCCGGTTTATAACTCCACGTAAAACCACAACTTGTTGTTGCGATTCCAGTCATCACTGAAGATTTTGGTCGGATTGTATGGTGCCTTCAAATGGGGTCGTGTTTACCGTGTTCACGAGAAGAGTCCATATGAACGCCCCCCTCTTGACGTATTCACAACCTCATAAGTGGACAGTTTCAGAAAGCTCTGAGTTCACGACTTGTTTGTTGACATCAGAAATGGCGGAGGCCATGGAAGTAAATTTTTCGGTGCATAATAAGTTAATATATTGTAATTTTAGTCATATATTGTTTTTCTTCGTAATTTTAAAATTACTGAGAAAAATGTTGATGTTCCCAACGACCTCATCTTTTTCCTCTGTCATTATGCCTTTACATTTACTGCATTATGTTACCCGCTTGCTAGCTTGCTAAATTGTTCGCCTCTGTGGCTTCTAGAGGCCGACAGTAACGTTAATATTGCCGTTGCTTAGCAGCGGTGTTCTCACAACTTTAACCACTTAAACGCCAAGCATATCGTGTAAACGACTTCCCATGTTGTAAATACGAGTTTCATTTGAAGGCACCAATACAAACAATAATTTGTTGATTGGTGAGCTAGATGTGCTAATTTTGTTAGCTTTGGACAGAGCTAGTTAGCTGTTTCCACCTGCTTCCAGTCTTTATGCTAAGCTAAGCTAACATAACCATTTCCTGGCTTCAGCTTCATACATGGGCTAATGCACGGATATGAGAGTGGCATCAATCTACTCATATTACTCTCGGCAAAAAAGCCAATATTATCCAATATAGGTTTAGTTCTGCACTTCTGCTGTGTATTTTAATTGCAGTGCAAGTACAATTTATCATATTTAGTTTTTACTTAGAACTCTGCTCAGCTCAGTTGATTTTTATGAACAACAGCATTGAAACCCATCTGTGTTTTTTCTATATTTAACTTAGAAATCTTTGCTATATAACCATGAAGGATTAAAACACCTCATCTCTTTTGTTTTAGTTCTAAGAAGTGCACTCTATAACCTCCCTAGATGTATGTCCTCATCACCCCCATTGGTCTAGACAGGGAGGCTCAGTGTGTGTCCAAACCAACAAAACTGCCTTTTATTTGCCTTTCCTTCTCTTGCGTTATCTGACTTTAACCTGCCTTCTTTAGGTAAAAAAAAAAGAACACATTTCTGTGCAGCAAACAACTCATAGAATCCACAGTCTTATCAAGGACACACGTATTCCTACTTTGGCAGCGTGTTTCCCAGTTATTGAGAAGGGAAGGTGGGAGGATAACTCCCTTCCTCGGGAGCTTGACCCATTCAAAACAAGCGACTGAGAGAGGTCTGACCACACAGGCACACGCACAGACAGTGAAGTATGTTGTTTTTGGACGTCTTCTGCTGCGGATCGTTGATGCTCTGCTGCACCAGGATCTGTGTGGCCCTGCAGGACTCACAGCTGATCCCAGCCCACGACCCCTCAGTGACAGGTCAGACTCTGCACAAATGAAACCTCTGAACATTTCATGCATTAATATTTATGCAATTCTATATGCAAAGCCTTTATTTTATGTTGTTTTGCTCTTTTTTATCTTGTCAATGAGTGTCTTTTGGACTGCATGTGGTAACTGCTTCAAGCTTTCCCTTCCCAAAATTAATTGTTTTGATATGAATTTACTTAAATTCATCAAGTTTTTAGATTATCCGTTGACCATAGAGGCATGCAAGAACAACACATTTTGTTATTTTTAATCTCATCACAAATCATCAAGTCAAATAGCAAAAGGAGCAAGTCTCTTTATGTAATACATAAATCATTTTATTTAAATTATTTAAATTTGTTTTTTTGTTTTAAATGCAGAGCACACCTTCCCATCAACAGAGACCTCATCAGCCTCCACAGTCTCTCGTCACGGCCCTCAACATGCTCCGTGCTTTGTGGATGACATATTCGCAGCGTTGCGTGAAGCTGTTGGGAGCAACAGCGAGCTCACAAACCGCAGTTTGACTCAGTTTGGAATCTGCACCGTGTCTGGCAGCTCATCAGCCTCAGTCTTATCACAGCTCGCTAAGGAAACAAGCAGAAACCAGAGGAGTGGACTGGAGGTTCTGCATCCAACTGGAGGTATCAGTGCTCTCTGATTGCAATACATTATTGTTTGATTGTTTGTTTTTATCTTACAGTATGTCTTGTTTTCTCCATCAGTGCTCCTGACAGAGGAAGATGATGGAGGAACGCTTATGTTGACCTTTGACCTCCCACAGTCGCCTTTGCTCAAGCTGAAGCCTGTGCTGCTCTTGGCGTTTGAAAGCCCCCTCACGGGAGGAGACATGGACGTCACTTTCACTAGTCAGTCGCTGCATCCCAACACACAGGTAAAGAAAGGCCTTGTGTTGAATAATGCATGAATGAAAAGATCCTAAATCTGTTTATATGATTTCATCGCTGATATTACTGTTGTTTCTCTGTTGTTGTCTTTTCTAGACTGTGTGCATCTCAGGAGAAACGCACTACATAATGCTGACAGGAAAAGCATCAGAGGGCGACGTTCACCAGAAATGGAGGATTTCTGTTGAGACAAAAAACCCTGATATGAGTAAGATTTGACACGAGTAAGATATACAGCGCCGCCGCTATGCACACATGCATCACATGCTGTGATTAGGGCACCAAGTGCCGGAGGGCCATAACTCTGCCGTTTGCCACTGAGGTGTGGCAGACCTCACGGTAAAGACAGCTCTACTTTGGAGCAATATTTACCCCCTTTCCCAGTAAGCTAGCATGACATGTTTGGCATCAACGGATTCATCGCAACCTCAAGCTTCATATGATACAACTGTATGTTCACCTGAAACCCGCAACAGCCTTCAAAAGACAGTAACGTTAATGCCAGTCAGATGATCCACCATCATTTTCAGAGGGTTAAAAGTAGTAAACCAAGAACTGAGGAGGAGAATAATTCCAATTTCAAGACCATGGTGATCAATGAGACCTATGGTTCTATTTTTCACTTTTAGATGGATAAATTATGTTAGAAATAGGCCTACCAGTGGGCTGCAGTTTATTTTTTGGCCTTTTCAAACATGACAATGTCATTTAAAAGATATATATCAGCTGTTACTGGTGCATTCTGGTCAGATTTAATACTTTTTTTTCTGGTCTCATAATCAAGGTCAATATGGTAGCTTAATTATAAGCAGGTTAAGAGGCTACACATCCTGTATGCACAAAAATAACACTGAGAACCTCCCGGCAGGGCGCGCTTTGCAAAGAGAGGTGGAGGGGCACCAGCTAAAATCTTGCTTAGGGCACCAAATAGGTCAGGGCCGACAATGAAGATAGAATTTCTTGTTTCGTGTGCACTCTCCTCACATTTCCTCTCTTTGCAGACCAAAACCTAAAAGACATCCTTGTTGGCGGAAAATCAGGAAGTAACATCAGCATGATTCCACTTCTGCTTTTCTCTGGAGGAACAGGAACTGATATAAGGTGGTCTTGGCTTTCATGTTCCCTATTGAAATATAACTATTGACTATTGTGGTGTTCAGCAGCATTTTATTTACTCTCTTTCTCAGACATACACACACTTCAGGTCCACCCCCGGCCTCTTCACAGACCTCCTTCCTCTGTGAGCTGAAGCGGTTCCTAGGTGACGTCCTGCCTCAGGACCGCCCCGAGTCCCCTCGGCTCCAGCTGGACTCCTTACAGTCCCTGCCTCCCCTCACACTAGGCTTATCCTCCAGCGACACCCTGCTGGCAGGACTCATCAACTCCTCTTCCCCCACCATCTTCTCCTTCTCTAGCCGGGGCTCCATGTTTCAGGTGCATCGTGGAGAACTGGCTTTGTCTCCTGCGCTGCTGGAGGAGCTCAAGCAGAGGATGGAGCAGACTTGGATGCAGATAATGGAGGTAATACGGGAGGAGGAGGTGGGTCACAGAGCCATGGAGAGGCTGGGAAGGCTCAAAGAACTCAGTGCGTTTCCGAAGACGGGACCAGCAGCAGGTGATGTGTACAAGGAAATTCTTCCAGCAGTTGTTTGCATTATGAATCAGCCCATCTGACATAAATTTAGATTTCTATTCCCACTTTTTAACTGATACTTGTGTTACCTCTAGAGCAGGAGAGAGACAGTACCGTGCATTTCTTCTGCTGAAGGCCCTGCAGACGGTGGCCCGCGTGTACGAGGTGCAGAGAGGACTGCGGGCCACCAGATCTGGCCCCATCACCTCGTTGAGGGGCAACATATGTGGGCTGAAGAGCCTCACCGTGTCCCTAGAAAAACGCCTCGGGCTCCCAAACACTGTCAACATCAACAACTGCCACGGCTCTTGTGCTTTCCCCATGACCAACGCCAACAACCACGCCGTCTTGCTCAACTTCCACATTGAGAGCGAGAGCGTGGACGAGCGAGCGCCATGTTGCGTGCCCGTGGCCTACGAAGCCCTGGAGGTGGTGGACTTGAACGAACACGGGACTTACCTCTCTATTAAACCAGACGTGGTGGCGAGGGAGTGCGGATGCCGCTAAAGCTGTTTTCTTCCTGGCGTGTAGTTGTGACACAAAAGGTGTTTTACATATTTAACTGACCATAGCGTGTTTGACACTTTTAAGTGTCACGTACATGTTACTTGTCATTTATTTATTCAAACAGTATTAATACACTGGTAGAAAAGACTTTCACATATATAGACAATGTATTATTTGCAGTATTCTCACACAAGTTTATATAAACCAAGCAAGTCAAATATGAGTATCATCATCTTGCTCTGTAAATATTTTATTTTTTATTATCTAAGAAGTTAATTGAATAAAAAGCCATTGTTTGATCAGGACAAACCTCTTTTCATCCATGAGACCACTTTTTGTGCTTTAATTAAAATTCCAGTCATCATTGAAATATTGTTCTAAAATTGTTAATAACTTGATGACTGATTATCAGATTGTGTTACAATGTGGTGGTTAATGACATTTCAATTAGTGATACTAAAAGGTCCTGTTCTCTACAATACAACGACAAAAATGGATTAATAAAATGTAACATTATTTTACTAAATGCAATATATATTGAAGACTGTTTGTGTTCTTTATTCAGAAACCTGTGACAGTTGATGACATCTATTTTTTTTCGTATACAAATCATACTTTAGGTTTGGGTTTCAGGATTGCTTTGTCGCCAATCGGCTTTTTTCTTCTTCTTATCGCTCCAACTTCTTCAGATCCCCACCACCACATGAAGTTGTCCCATAAGGAAATCTGGAGACAGACAAACACGTATTATACAACCACATGAAAACAGAAAATATCTTTATAAATCCACATACTTATTATACAGGTTTGGCAACACGATATGAGCCTAGTGGTGACAAGTGACTATTTTCACACACAAAATCAACCTATAACCCTTTAAATGACTCAACATAGAAACCAACTGCATTACAGAGATAAAACAATACCTGATATATTGAACCATCCTGCACACTTCCAATGAAAGACCTTATACCTGTGTCCTCAACAAATGAATCCACTGCTTCTAGAAAACAAAAAACATATAAAAGTCACTGAAGGCACAGAATGAGAATAATACAGTGAAGCAGCAGAAGTACAGTATCTACTAGGGCTGTCAATCGATTCAAATATTGGATTAATCGCATGATTGTCCATAGTTAATCGTGATTAATCACACAATTAATCGCACATTTTTTTATCTGTTCAAAATGTACCTTAAAGGGAGATTTGTATTTAATACTCTTATAAACATTGGAGTGGACAAATATGCTGCTTTATGCAAATGTATGTATATATTTATTATTGGAAATCAATTAACAACACAAAACAATGACATATATTGTCCAGAAACCCTCACAAGTACTGCATTTAGCATAAATAATATGCTCAAACTCAAGCCCAACAGGCAACAACAGCTGTCAGTGTGTCAATGTGCTGACTTGACTATGACTTTCCCCAAAACTGCATGTGATTATCATAAAGTGGGCATGTCTGTAAAGGGGAGACTCGTGGGTACCCATAGAACCCATTTACATTCATATATGTTGAGGTCAGAGGTCAAGAGACCCGTTTGAAAATGGCCATGACAGATTTTCCTCTCCAAAATTGAGTGCAAGTTTGGAGCGTTATTTACCAACCTTATACCAATGGATTATTTAGGTTTTCTAGTTTCATATGATACCAGTATCTTCACTCTAGCTTTAAAACTGAGCCCACTACAACCTCTGAAAGAACCATTGCTTTAATGCGTTAAAGAAATTTAATGAATGTTGACAGCCCTAGTATCTACATATAGCATGCATGTTGCATATTATTGCAATAATGCAGAGACAAACTGTCTGTGACATGATTACAGTACTCACCATGCAGCTCACTGACCCCCGAGCTCACGAGCAGTACGACCAGAGCCAGCACTAAGCAGCGGTTCATAGTGAATCCTTTCCATGGATTTGGAACATCACTCAAATTTTCGATGGACAGAATCCGGTCATAAGACACTACGGACAGACACAAACAAGTCAGACGCTGTAGTTGCCCGGTTGGTTGTTTAAGGCGAGTATATTAATGTCTTACTTGTGATGTTTTCAAATATTCCAGCTTTGGCTCCCTGAAGTCCTGCAGGTTGAAGTTTAAATTTGAAGCTGGATCCAAAATGAAGCTGTAAGTTTAGGTGAGAAATTCAGTTTTTGTCATGCATAAAAAAAGTTTTTAAAAGTACAGTGTCTGTATTGCTCTTTTATTTCTGTCCTGTGTGTCATAGACTAACATAGGACCGCTTAAAATAGGCACCTGCTGCTAGTTGAAATAAGATAAATATGATTTGAAGAGTTTAGTTTTATATGAACCTCTGAACAGGAAAAAAAAAGGAAACTTACCTGATCTGACCCTTCAGTTGTGTCTCATGAAGGTTAATGTGGTTATGTTGATGGTGATTTCTGTTCTGCAGGCACCACAGACAGTGTTATACACACCGGGCACCATGCTCCTCTGCTCCTTGATTGACAGGCACAGATGAGAGGTGCTTAAAAAAAGGAAAATGACATTCATAGTGTGTACTGAGACTTTTTACCAGCAGTTAGGCTTTAGGTGGACAAGTGTAACCAGCAGTAGCCTACATTCCACTGATGGGATGAAATAATGAATTACTTCAGATGATATTAATTACATAACTAATTTTGAGAAGAAATAAGTTCACATTTTGCTATGAAGGTTGTTTCTTACAGTAATTTATTTTCAGGCGGTAGTCTTTGAATGTTAAAAATGTTGGTAGGAGGAGAGTTAATGCACCAGTATTAATATTCTAATAATATTACATTTAGGTTGGATACTTTAAGTACATTTTTGTTAATAAATTATGTTTTTGTTTTTTTAGGGCTGTCAAAGTTAACGCGATAATAACGCAAATTTGTTTCAACGACTCTAATTTCTTTAACGCAATCGATATTTCTGAGGTTGTGGCGAGCTCAGTTTTAAAGCTAGAGTGAAGATACTGGCATCATATGAACTAGAAAACATAAGGTACCATTGGTATACTACCATCATACTAGCTTGACGCGAAGGAGGTCAAATAACGCTCCAAACTTATGCTAAATTTTGGTGAGGAAAAACTGTCATGGCCATTTTCAAAGGGGTCCCTTGACCTCTGACCTCAAGATATGTGAATGAAAATGGGTTCTATGGGTACCCGCGAGTCTCCCCTTTACAGACAAGCCCACTTTATGATAATCACATGCAGTTTGGGGCAAGTCATAGTCAAGTCAGCACACTGACACACTGACAGCTGTTGTTGCCTGTTGGGCTGCAGGTTGACATGTTATGATTTGAACATATTTTTTAGGCTAATTGCTAATTTAAAGGTCCCATATCGTGCTCATTTTCAGGTTCATACTTGTATTTTATGTTTCTAATAGAACATGTTTACATGCTGTAATGTTAAAAAAAACCCTTTATTTTCCTCATACTGTCTGCCTGAATATACCTGTATTTACCATCTGTCTGAAACGCTCCGTTTCAGTGCATTGCAACGGAACTGCATTGCTAGGCAACAGTTTGGGTCCATGTTTACTTCCTGTCAGCTGATGTTATTCACATACACTGCAACAGGAATAAACTGGGACACATTTAGAATGTTTATGTTTAAAACCGTGTAATGGTCTAAATATCGTATATTTGTGACATCACAAATGGACAGAAATCCTAACGGCTTGTTCCAAATGCACAATTTCTGAATATGAGCTGAATAAACATAAACTGAGGGACAGCGACATAAACTGAGGGACAGGGACATAAACTGTGGGACATAAACTGAGGGACAGGTACATAAACTGTGGGACAGGGACATAAACTGTGGGACATAAACTGAGGGACAGGGACATAAACTGAGGGATATAAACTGAGGGACAGGGACATAAATTGAGGAACAGGGACAGATATCTGCACCTTGTTGTTGTTTGATTGTTTGTTAATTTGCTTCGTTTCCTGTTTATATCGTTGTTCCAATTGATTGATTGAAAATTATTTTTTATTTTATTTTATTGATGTTAATGAAATGTAAATATTGTAAATGTTCATCATTTGAATATGCTTTGGCAACATGTACAGTGTTACGTCATGCCAATAAAGCCATTTGAACTGAATTGAGGACCAGAGGACCAGAGGACACTCCTCCTCTCCAGTACTGCAGCCTGCTGGCTCTGAGCACCAACACCAGGCTGAGAGACAGAGAGGACAGACAGAGCACCTGGCGAGGACGCTGGCCGGATGGTTAAATCTAACCTACAGACGATTTTGAATAGTCATTGTTTTGTTAGAGAAAAAGAGAGAAACTTATCCGAGATGCCTGTTATTGAGCAGACAAGTAATACACCTGAAACCGAAAGGTACGTTGTTGTTTTTAACATTTAAAACCCTGCGGCCTAGTTAAGAGCTGAGAGCACTAATCCCTGTCTCTTGTTTACATATCAGCTCTGTTTATTACACTTGTCATCTCCAAAAATGCATTTTATTTGACACCTTTTCATCTTAACTAATTCACCTTAAATGACAGAACTGTATCCAGATTGTATGACATTTGGTATAATAAACAAATAGAGAATCATAATCAACACAGCTGTTGATAATCATGCTTTAGCTAGCTAAGCTAAGCTAATATAAACTAAGCTAAGCTAATGCGACCTAAATACTGATAAGCTAGCTAGCTAACATTAAAGGTCGATGGCATTTTATTTTAGCTTCCTATATATTTCTTGGTTAAATATGTTGAATAATAATTGAAGAATTGACAGCTTAGTTTTGATATGAATGTCAGCATAAGGTAATAGCTAGCTGCAGTTAGCTGCATTAGCTAGCTGCTGCTGTTAGCTGTAGATAGCTAGCTGCAATTGGCTAACTGTAGCTAACTAGCTACTATTAGCTAGCAGCTAGTGTTGCTGTTAGTGTTGCTTATAGCTAATAGTAGCTAACTAGCTACTATTAGCTAGCAGCTAGTGCTACAGTTAGCTAACTGAGGCTAACTGTAGCTAGCAGTTAGCTAATTGCAGTTAGCTGCAGTTAGCTAACTGTAGCTAGCAGTTAGCTAATGCAGTTAGCTACAGTTAGCTAACTGCAGCTAACTGTAGCTAGCTAACTGCTAGCTACGTTATGTCACAGAATGTTTTCATATTTTCGGTGTTGCAGTGAAAACCACCGGTGACAATAACGCCAAAATATATATTTTTTAATATTATATTTCACACTGAATTTATCTTGTAAGAATACACGATGCTTTAATATGTTTATGTGAGGTTATGTAAAGTTAGCTTGATGCTAGCCAACGTATTTGAAGTGATGGCTGAATTGATCATTTGTGGTTTGTTTTTTTAGATTAACCAATTTGGTTTACAACGAGGCAATCAGTCCAGATAGTTAATTGTTAATCACAATTTTAAACAACCGTTGCTATGTGCTATCTATGTTATATTAACCATTGTGGGTTTTTTTGCCAACCAATGGCTTGTTTTGCTGGTTCACTTCCAATTGAATGTAGTGATTGAAGGGAAATTGCAAACTAAAACACACAATGGGGCTTTGACACCTGGAAATATGCGTCATGATTTTAAACAACTTGTGAGCGAGTATCCTTTGGCTGTTGTCGTGTCCTGACAAGATTTATGTCGAGGTTGTTTGTCTCTGTAGTGTAGTGAGTGAAGGACTCATTGGAAATTTCCACTGCACTGCGATGGGGGGGTGTTGTGGGTAGTTTTGAGTCCAGTGATGACATATTGTACACAGAAGCTATTCCTTGTTCAATAGATATTGCTATATAATTATTTTCAGACCGTTTACCCTGGGGGATCTTTTGGCATTTATAGCAACAACAACAACAACAACATAGATGCTGTTATTTAACACTCCATTGGAGATTGTTTACAATATGTTAAGAGAATTAAATGCAGTTTTCTGTGGCTTAAAGAGCAGCTGCCCTTAATTAAGCTGATTCACTAACAGCTACTGATCCTGTGGTCTACTTTGAGATGAGGATGCTATAACGGCATGCTGTCCATCTGAAGAAAAAACACCTCCCCATAATACTTACATCATGATAACCCCATAGAGATGAGGGATCTTTTTACATAATATTCATACTAGGGCTGCACAATTAATTGAATTAAATCTTCAAATCACACGATGAGGAGGAAGTCGCAATATTTGTTCAAGGTGAAATGTGTGTCAAAATACCATTTTAAATATAAATATTGCGGTGCTGCAGAGATGTCCTGGCCTACACATCATATTCTACAGACTTAAGAAAACATTTTTGTTTAGTACAGATTCATACATGACAAACGTGCTCTTATGCAAGCAGAAGCTTGAGAGATTTGTTGCTCATGTGACCAGAGCAGCTGTCTTTGCAAAAAACAACCCTGGGCGTGAATATGTGTCACTGCTTAATGGAGGCATGGGGATTTTAAAGAATGCTGTTAACTGAATGGAGACGTTGATAAAAAAGCCTTATGCTGTGTCTTAGTTTTAATGCAGGTGTGACCAAAAATTTTTCATTGGTTGCACCTGTGTGCCTGATATTTAGCAGGTCTGTCTCTGTGTGTTTGTGTGAAACCTCGCACTGTACTCATCCTCGAGCAACATCACAACCTTAAAACATACCGGTAATTAAAAATGAAAAGAACTGTCGAGGAGAGCTGTATTTTTGTCAAGAAAAATGCTGCAGTGCCACGTTACACCTGTCCCCGGCTGTGAAGGGCACAGCCCAGACCTGTCATCATTGGCGGAGGTAACCGCGAAGCCTTCTGTCTCCACAATCCCCAGTGAAAATGCTTAATCCTGATCAGAGGCGTCGCATTCATTTCACAAGTGGGGAGGGCAAAAAGTGTGTGTGAGACATTGTACATTTAATAACATGAGCTATTTTTTTACTTTTGTTTTTACCTTGGTACCGAGAATCGTAGAATTTTACTGGTACTGGTATCGACTACTAAATTTCAAATCATGATTATTTTAATCAGTATTGAGATACGGATTATTTATCACGATTATTAATTGATTTTAGGGATACATTTTTATAATAATATGTAATATTTTTATTGCAGTTTCACATTAAATAAACGGACGGCTTTCACTTCCATGTTGTGCTACATTCCTGCTAATGCACATATAGTTGCATCAAAATAAGACTTAAAATAAGGTTCTTCACCTGAATTCAGTGTATTTTCGTTTTGACAGTCAAAATGAGTAATATATCCAGCAATACACTTGATTTGATGTGCAATGGAGTTTCTGTGAGCAGAGCACGCATTTTAAACATCAAAATCGCAGTCGATTATGTTCATTGAATTGTGCGAAGCCAAAATCGTGATTAATATTCGATTAATTGTGCAGCCCTATCTGGAGCCCTGTTTTATGTAAAGATGCTATTTGGCTGTTTTACATAATCTGATAATGGGATTTAGAGAGAATTTGTGTTAGTTTCAGGTCTCCAATGCTTTGCAAAGTCAGGTAGTAGGTTGGATATTGCATATTGACTTTGTTGGCCCGAGTTATGGGAGTGACAATGGTTCTCATTTGGTTTTCACACATCTGCCCCACATATAGCACAGCAGTGGCATTTGCGTAAGAGAGCATCTGTGAGTGTCAGAGCGTTCGTGTCGCTGTGGCAGCGTTGCTGCTGCTGCTAATGGCTTGTGTTCCCGATATGAGCTCTGAGAATAGGCCTACCCGCAACACTGTTAATGTATGCAGCCGCACACACGGGCATCTGCGCTTGTAAGCTGAGCAACTTCTATAGAGCACTTTGTCTGTTATGCTGTCTTAAAATGGCTGATCTCACTTGCTAAACTGTTTGTCAGTTGTAAACTGGAGCAATGCGGTTAGTGCTGCAGGGCTAAAGTAGGCTAATAGTTAGACAAACAGTGCCTGATCCTCTGGCAACCTTCTTCCAGGAATCGAACAAGCTTAAAGTTACACCAGAAACCAAGCACACACATGTTTTAGGAATTTGGACATCACTCTTCTTACAAGAACAATGAATTTAGGGAACAGTTTGTCATTTTTGTGAGACGAAAACAAAATTTGCCTTGATGGGTTGTAGTGAATATTTGACTGAACGTTGACAGAGTACATTTAAATGGGTCAGTGATGTGGTTGTGTAACATAAACCGCTCCTTCCTGTAATTTTATATGCACAAGTAAACACATCATACAAACGTCTGTGCGTCAGATGAGGACAGTTACTGATTGAACTGTTTCCACCACCAGCCTTGTTTTTTTGTCTGTTAAGACTCACTTAAATTTAGCAACTGTTTTACTGTAATTTCAGAGATGAGACACTCAGCAGTGTAATGTGTGCTAAGCCCTCTGTTTATATAGGGAGGTTGGTTTGTGTTTGGTAGCAGAACCTCCAGTGAATACTCGACTCGTAATGGCTCCGTCTGTGTGTGTGTTTGTTTCCAGTATCTCCAGTCCCAGGAGGTGCTCCCGCTGTTGCAGTAACCCGTGTCCGGGGCCTCTGTGGTGCTCCTGATGCCCCTCTCCCACCCCTGAAGATCCCAGGTGGGCGAGGGAATGACCAGCGGGATCGCAATCTTTCAGCTAAAATATTCTATTCTGTAAGTTAAACCAAATATTTTTTTACAGCAATTTGACTTCTTCTCTCAGTAGGAGTGTGTATTTGATCACGGGCAGGCGTGGATCTACCTTTGGCTAACAGTGCAGAAAGAGTTTATCGACTGGGAGAGAGACAAACACAAAGGCTGTTGTTTGCAATTCTGCACTATTGAATCTTATCACTCTTTGACCTCAGTCAAGCTAATGGTGTCATTGTTTTGTTGAGATGTTATACTACTGCAGAGAATCGCAGGATATCTTTTTGTAATATCTGATTGTAACTGTAAGACTAGACGCATAATTCCATCATAATGATCAGAGTAACAAATCGGCACATTGTTCTGGTCACACTGTAAGACGATCGCTGATCAAAACATGTTTGATAATGAGCAAGATGTCCTAGAGAGGTTGGGGTCTTTGGATGGCACTTAAAGGTGCAATGTGTAATATCTGGCCACATGCTCTAAACAAATAGGGGACAGCATTTCACCTCAAACCACTAGGTCCATGCGATCAAAATTTACAGTCATCGGTTATGGAAAAAAACGCCAACTATTAACTAACAGCAGGGAAAGAATACGCAAAATTTGTCCAAACCTATATTGTGTTTACTGTGCCACTAACTGGGGGCTGTATGGTCCGTGTACATTTTGATAGTTTGTTTATTGGATTAAATCTGAAATGGCAGAAACGAGAAAAGGACACGTATTTTTGGTTTGTCCTCGCCGCCACCAGAAGACTACTTCACCCGGAGGAGAGCGTGCGGCAGCTCCGGGAGACAGACCATCAGTTAGCGGAGCTGTAGTAACACAAATTCAACCAGCACAAACCCCAGCCCCGGGGGACTGCCCCGACTCCCTGCCTGATCAGCAAACTTTGTTGCAGCCGTTACACAGGTTAGGCCTAGCTGTGACTCCCGCTGCTAGAGTTTGCACTGGCTGAATGCTAGTTGCTACAGCTAACTGAAGGGCTGTCTCACGGAGCTGCCGCCCGCCCTCTTCCCGGCAAAGTGGTCTCCTGGTGGCGGCGAGGACAAAACAAATATAACTGTAGTTTTCTCGTTTCTGCCACTTTGGATTTAATCCAATAAACAAACTATCAAAACGTACACGGACTCTGTACCTTCAATGTGATGAGCCCTCTGGGCAGCTCTACTTCTTCAGACTGGACGCTACAGTGACTCACTATCACCTCTCAAGGTACCAGTAAGGGATAATGTGCAGTGAGCCGGTCATTGTTGGGAAATAAACCCCGGCAGGGCGATGCGGCACCCTGGCGCAGAGTGGAGAGGTCTTACATCGCCCTGAAGGGGTTTATTTCACAACAATGACCCGCTAGCTGCACATTATCCTGCTTATTACACAGCTACTTGCTTAAGAAATCAATAATTTGACACAAAAACGGTCCACGAGAGTCCGACATCAGAACTGCGCCCATAGCAACGGTCTGTTATACATAGCAACGGTCTGCTATGAAGAAATAACAGACCATAGAACGCCGTGATTGACCAATCGGAATCGAGTATTCAACAAAGCCGTGTAATAAATGGTATTACAAGACAGGATGGGTCGGGGCTAGCTGGTTAGCATGCTCATGTCAGTAGATATCTCTGCAACACTATACATAGACGTCTTTGACATAACGTCCTCTTCATATGCAGTTGATAATGTTAGTTCTGGCCAGATCTTACACATTGCACCTTTTTTAAATGTAGTGTAACAACTCTGTTTACCCAGAAACATGTTGTTGTCTTGTGTGCTCTTGTTGTGCTCTGGTTGTGCTCTTGCCCTAAAGCTCTTCTGTTAAAGACACATAAACTATGCCTGTGGCACTGAACACTTGCTTTTTACCTTTACTGCTTCACCTGTTCACATGTTCAGGCATTTGTCGCAGCTGCAATTGCCGTGGACAACTCTTAACTTGTTTTTGTAACGATTATCATGAGTTCCTTTTCAATATTGAGTTAATTTGAGTAGTAAAAATCATAACTGCAGTTCTTTCTGCATTCTGCAATTGTAACTTTATTCTTGATGTCATCTGATATGAATGTATTTCTCCTGTCACACTTTTCCTCTCTGTCCTCCAGGATACTCAGTTGCTGGTTCTTGAGGAGCCTCCCCCTGCCAACGGCAGAGTGCGCTTCTTGCTCTTTGAGCCCCGTCGCTCTGAGGGCAAGCACTGTGTCTGGAGGGCGGCGCTGAAAGGAGGGAACCTTTATGTTGAAATCCCTCCTGGAGCTTTGCCCGAGGGCAGCAAAGACAGGTCAGTTTGTTTGCAATTAAAAGAAACATTTAAAGTTTGATTATTTTAATGATTGAAAGGCAACAAAAGGTAAAATATTGATTAATTTAAAAGAAAACGAAACCAAAGATTTTGCCAAAGTAAAAACAGACCCTTGTGTTTTCTTAGCGTGTGTGGTAGATGAGCTGTTATCTAAATGTAAAAATTGACCAAAAATGCCGATTTTATGCTGCGGTATGGTTTATAGAAATGTGCTTAGACCATCATGAATCATTATTTTCCTCTGAAATTCATTAACCTCCTTCCTATAATACATTAACTCTTTCTGTTTGCTTTGTTTCTCTCCAGTTTTGCTCTTCTGCTGGAATTTGCAGAAGAGCAGCTGCAGGTTGGTCACGTGTTCATCTGTTTTCACAAGAACCGTGACGATAGAGGTGAGACTTTTAATATGTTTATAGAGTTTTCAATATTTTATAAAAATAAAATTATGTATGCATACTTACAAATATCCAGTATTTTAATAGTATAAAGTAAAAGATGCATACATATTAATGAACAAAATGAATGAAAATGAAAAAACAAAAACACCCAGGGGGGTTTTACGATAGATGCTTTTAAAATACCTAAATATTCAACATTTCTATTGCTCTAATTATCGTTCCCCAGCCTTGTTTAATATATGAGATAAATCCTTGTCCTAAAATGATTTATAAATGGGCCCTAGATACTTTAAAACCTTTTCGTGTTTGTCTTTGAGTGTATATGTAATTTTTTCCAAAGGTAAACACAGACATTTCCATAAGCCACTGCCCAATACTTTACCATGTTAATTCTATCGATTTCTTTGGCTTGAAAAAGGCACATGTCTAGAAACACCTGTTATCTGCATTTTATAATGTGTCCCTCTGGATAGATATCCTGCTCCGCCAAATGGTTTGTTACAAACAAACTGTTGTTTGTAAAGGGCAGGCACTTTCAAAAAATACAGGCATGGGTTATACTATGGGTCACCCATGAATGTACCTTAAATGGAGATTTGTCAAGTATTTAATACTCAACATCAACATAGGAGTAGGCAAATATGATTGCTTTATGCAAATGTCTGTATATATTTATTATTGGGAATCAATTAACAACACAAAACAATGAAACATATTGTCCAGAAATCTTCACAGGTACTGCATTTAGCATAAAAAATAAACAGTCATGCAAGTGCAACATACAAAAGCGCCCAGTTTAAAAGGCACTAAACTCACCTGCTCTAAGCTCCATTTGTGCCCCTACCAAAACCTTGCTGTATAAAGACAATTTGATGATGCTGAAAACCTTCAAGACACTTGAGGATGTCTTGCTGACACCTGCCTCCTCAGTCACCACTGCACTGACTCAAAACAAGGTACGCCAGGCAAGCCTAGGTGAGCTGGAGACTAGTCACAGTTCGTCAAGTTCACAATGAAAATGAGCCAAACAGATTTCAACAAAAACAAGGATCAGTCCTAACACCGGAGGGGCCGCTTGTATCCCCCCCTCAATATTGAAAGTATTAGATTGGCCCAGTCTGACAGGCAGCGTTCTGGCCCCCCAGGAAAAGTCCCGAGCTTCCCGTTGGCCAGCCCTCAACTGTAATATATGTACACCAGTTATTGGATCCAGGTCAGAAGATTAACATGGGTTTACATCTTGTCTCCTCAGCATCCCTGCTACGTACATTCAGTTTCCTGGGCTTTGAGATTGTGAGACCGGGTCATCCCCTCGTCCCCTCCCGCCCCGACGCTTTCTTCATGGCTTACAGCATCGAGCGAGACTCCTCTGATGACGACTAAATGACGCTGAGCAGTTACAAATGTTTAAGTTCTTATTTCAATCCATGCCTACACAGCTTTATGATTTTCGGGGAAATGAATATAGTATCCAAGTTCAGTGTGGTTGAGGTTTCCTTTTCGTTTGTTTTACCGTCACCTACCACGTGCTGTGTTTCAATGATATTTGCACTAGGGTTAAGATGTTAATATACCAGGAATGTAGAGCAAGCGCCCGCGTACTATCTGGGTATTGTGTCCTCGCCACTGTATTACTCTCCATGACGTGTAGTGCTGACCTCCTATTCTCCCTTCCCTGATGAACACCCTGACGATCATCTCCACAGTGTAATATTTATGATCCATTTTAATTCATCCTACTCATGTAAGTAGAAATGTCTTCATAGTATCAGTTGATTCTCCTGAATTCTTTTTTTTTTTTTTTTTTTTTTAATGTGTGCATGATTTTCATTTGTAGCTTTGATTCACTTGATAGAAATCTGCATGTCGTAACTACTAAATAAAAGTGCTCACCTAAGAGAGTCGAGTCTGTGATGTTGTGAACTCGTACGGACATGACGGCATGTAACAGTTAAAGTCTCGGTATGTTTAGAAGGAACTATACTATACCCTGAATAAGTGACATATTTCATATTTTATTTAATGCATAACAATAACGGTACAGAACGACTGATAAACTGTACAATTAACCCAAATAGTGTCGCAGTATCTGCAGGAAGTTTGTGTAAAAAGAGTGATTTGGATGAATTTTGAGCAGATTATTTCCTGTAAATATTGCATCAGGTCAGTTCTCTAGTTGATGAGGCATAGGGAAGGCTCTGTGAATATAGCTTGTGGTCATGTCTTCACCATGCCCTTATCCTGTGAGATTTGTTTTTAAATTGATCTTTCAAATATTAATCCAAACTTTAAAAATAATTTAATTTAGTTTTCTTCACAGAAATTAATGAAATGCTGAGATATGTATAGGCCAACTGTCAATGTTTTTTTTAAAAGTTGTCTTACACCCCTTAAAATCAAGAAGGCCTCGCTACTCCCTGTAAAGCTTTGGTGACCCCTAGTGGGGGTCAGGACCGCCAGGTTGGGAAACGGTGAACTCGGATGTGTTGTCTGACCACGTCTAAAGAAAAAAAGTGTTCACACCTGGTCCAAATGGCCACACTTGAAGTATCTTTCTGTCACTTAACGTCCCTCTGGCTGCATTCACTGTTTTAAACTCATTTTTAGTAGTAAAATAAAGCTTAAGAGAAGTCCAACCCTGGCCTTTGTTGCAGGAAACTGGATTATTTACACAATCAATGCATAACCTAGATAAGTTAATTTCAATCACAGTGCATATATTACTTGCAAAACCCACCGGTTCCCAACCTGGGGGTCCCGACCCCCACTACGGGTCACCAAAGCTTCACAAGGGTTGTGAGGCCTTCTGGATTTTAAGGGGTGCCAGACAACTTTAAAAATAAATAAATACAAATTCAGTTGTGAAGTCAATGGAATGGAACGGAGGAGGGAGACATCTAGTGGTTGAATGTTATCAATAGCAGCTTTAAGAATAATCATACAGTGGAGTCAGTGAGGAGAAACAAGACAACTTTAGCACAATTATTTATATGGTTGGCTGTCTTAAAGCCCCTGAAAGCACAGAAAAATACAGAAATTTCATGAAATAAACTGTTAAAACTTTGGCAGAAAATAGTTTGTTCATGTACAATTGCATCACTTATAGTAAGTGGCTGATTGAGAAAATACATTTTAGGACCCTTAATGATTATTATTATTACAGCAACAAATATTCAAAGTGCAGCATTTTGTTAGATCAATTTTACGTTATGAAAAGCAGTATATGAATGTAATAATTGTTTTTTTTAAAAAAGCAGGAAGGATGGAAATGGCTTTGAGCCCAATCAAATGCACAATCTGAAACCCCGTTTCCACCACAGGAACTTTCCCCCAGAATTAAGAACCTTTTGAGGAACTCATTGCATTTCGACCGCAGGGACCAGGGTCTAAATTAAGTTCCGGGGCCTTTTCCCCCCTAAAAAGGCCCTGGTCGGGGGCGTAGTACTTTCTGAAAGTACACAAACTTGTGGGGTGGAGTTTGCAGAGATGACCATCGCTGATCGGTCAAACACTCACACAGCGCCGCTGCTTCAGTGGCTTCAACTCGTGTACCGCTTCATTCATAAACAAGGAAGTACTCTAGTATCGATTTAGGACGAGGGGAGAACATTTCTCTTTGTTTGATAACATTGAAAGTAAAGGTAGGCTCTGCTGTGGGCCTCCCCACCTAAAAAAAAAGACGGTTAGAAGAAAGACACGTAGCACGGTGGTGCTGTGAATGAGAGAAAGAGAAGTTATTTTCTCATTGTTTCATGGCGGTTACGTTACAAAGTACAAATAAATAACCATCACTCACTCAACAGATGATTTACTGTGGAGACAGACGCTCTTAGTTTCATTTTTCTCCTCTGCGTTTCACTCATTACATCCAACGAGCATCATATCAGTAAATATGCAGCAGTAAATATCGACGTCGCAGTGAGACGAAACCTAACGTTTATTTTTTTCCAACGTGTTCTTTAGATCAAACAGACACACTGAACTGCAGGCTGCAGACTGTGTTTACTGCTGTGATTACCAGCAGTCCTCGTCACATGTCATGTTGCTTTTTCATACATAAGCGGACTAATTTGCCTAAACTTCGCAGGTCTTTAGACCGCGGTGGAAACGCACACAACAGTGGGCTGAAGGAACCTTTTAGTTCCGGGAACTTTTGGTGGAAACACAGCTTTAGTGTATTTTTTACCATAATACAGACCGACAGTTAACTTTTTACTTCAAGATGGACTGTCCATATTGAGAGCGAGCCATAGCTGACCGCTCATGCTCACAACTGTCTCAGGGTCTGTAAACGACAGGTATTGCAGGCCCATGCAGTCCTCCCAATCGAGAGCAGACTGATCCTGGATCAGCCCTCTCTCTGCCAGCTTCATCACCAGCAGGGCTCGCTTCACTGTCAGCCAGTTGTGCACAGCGGTGGTCATCGAGCCTCTGTGATTGAAGAGTGGGAAACGTGGCCCATAGAGGAGCACCTGAAGCATGGCCACCATGTCGGCCATCTGTGGCCCGCTGCTCTCAGTCTGCAGCGCAGAGGCCAGATAGAGAAGCCCCCTTTGGTATGAGGACTTGGAGCCCAGAGGTGTTACACTCTCTTGTGAGTGGAGGCAGTATTGAATTAGGGCTCCAATCTGGGATTTGATGTAGGTGAGGGGGTGATGTACAGACAGAGAACATGATAGCGGGGTTAACACCACCCGAGGGGAACCGTGTGTCCTCCATAACATCTGGATCTGTCCTTTTCTCTCTGTCTTTCCCCACTCCATTTCCTCTTTCCATCTGCTGGTGTTTGTTTCAGAAGCATCATGTTCTAGCTTGTTTTCTTCATTCTCCTTGTTGGGCCACACTAAAAAGATCCCCAGAGGTCTGAGCTCAGCTGCAGTGGCACTGATGTTGTACAGATATTGTGAACCTGTTAATATCTGCAGCAACAGAGCACACACCTGTCTGTCATAATCCAGACAATCTGTGCTCTGCAGCGAGATGCTCTCCTGGACAAAGTCCTCTAGGGTGGCGTGTGGCAGGTCTCTCTCAACACTCGCTGAAAGTCCCCTCTGGAGGAAAGACTGAACTGAGAACAGATTCATGTTCATATGAGCTGTGGTGAACTCAGTGCTGCCTCCTCCTGGTGGTTTAGCAGCAGTGCAGTCTTGAGTTTGCAATATGCTGGAGTCATCTCTCAGGGTGTTGCTTCCTTGGAAATGAGCAATAACATGTTGCACATTGACATGTGATGGCTGGTGTTTGGTGTGAGCTGAGGAAGTTCCATCAGTCTGTTTGTGTACCTGGACAGAAAGACAGAAAACAGACACCCATGAGTGTTTCTGCAACTACACTCACTTTGACTCTCCCAAATTAAAAAAAAGGTGCACAAAATTATATATAGTGGTTAAGATTTTTATCTGTAACATGTTGATTTTTTATAGTTTTCATCATTTGTTGTTATACTAAATGTCCTGACTGCAACATTACAATAATGTCCATATTTTATACATTTGTTTTTTTAATTTCCATAATATTTTTAAGACAAATTTTAAATACATTTTTTGTGCATCATTGTAAATATTGATATACATTTATTTTTTTTTTAAATAGGGGATTTCATGATTTTCTTAACAGCCTGAAAATGTAGACTTTAACCCTAGATGTCAGTCTTCATACACAAAAAAAAAAAAAATATGTTGTGTTTTTGACAAATATTGCAATCTAATGTCCTTACATTTTTGCTAATATTGCAGATAAATGGCAGCTAGCGAGGTCTACTACGTTAACTTTGACTCTTAGAATCTAATATACATGAATTCAACAGTAATATTAAGTCATTTTTTAAATGTAGTTTAAAATACACAATTACTAAGCTGTATGGTAAGGACACACAATAGATACTTGAGAAGAAAAGGTGATCTTAACCTTGTTTTTATTGATCTCAAGGGTCACCTATGTGGTTGGCCCAACCTGTCATCCGTGTGCTCACTTCTGTTTCCATGGAAACTAGATTTGTTTGGCTTTGTTTGTTTGGTTTAATCACTTCCGGGGTGCGACGCTGTGAGCAACCCGTGGCCTTCAACAGTGTGAGGACTGCTTTGTTTTTGCACATGCCAACCAAAGACAAATTTCTGCCTTTTGTACACGAAAAGCAGACCATAAAGTATTTTGTATTCTATTGAATAAATCTTTTACTATGGTATTTGTTCAGTGATGCAGCAAGGACTCAGAAGTGATGATTAGTAAACAAAAAAATATTTGAATATGGTGTAAAGTAATCTGTATATGAAATAATTCTATTTGAAATGATGTCATATTATGATTGAATTAGCTCATTATACCTATCTCAACTTTTATGTCAAGATGTGTAATAACACTGTGTAGGCTATATATTTATCAAGCATTGCACTGCAAATGTGAACATAAATCCAAAATGTCATTGCTGGGACTTAAACATGTTTCAGAAACACCCTCATGCAGCTAAAGTCATAATAACCAAGAATGTGTTAAACATGAAGAAAGATGTCTAGCCTGGTCTTCCTGTTGCAGTTGTGACACCTGATGTCAGTTTAGAGGAAGTGTTTCTGGTACCGCAAGTTGGTGTGACAGTTGCCAATCTTGATAAAGATCAGGTCTGTATTGTGTGCAATGTGCAAGTCACTTTGTCTGCCCACAATTTTGAAGGGCAACGTGACTGCAAGTGAATATAGTGTACTGGAACAGAACATTTTAACATCATGCATTATCACACAGAACATGCTGTAAACTAGGTGGAGTGAATAAAAGTAACATTACCCTTAAACCAAGCATCCTCCCTGGGAGCTTGGGGCTGTGCACACTGTAGTAAACCGTGTCTCCGATCTGCTTTGGCTCGCTGCCCTCACAGAGCAGGAAATCCTGAGGCTGGTATGAGCTGACGTCCCTCTCCGTGGCCTCTCCCTGCAGCAGGATCCCAGCCTCCACGCTCAGCGCCATGCTCCTCAGAAAGAGTAGATGTCGATGCTGGATCCCCTGAGAAACAACCCTCTGGTCGTCAAATCTGCTGAAGAGGTAGGGCAGATGTTCGTCTGGGGTGTCAAAGGTCAGCTGGGAGAAGGACAGTAAGGGGACGGGGTTCCCGCTGACTGGTTTAAACTCTTCTGTCTCCTCGTGGAAACAGGTGTCGGGTATGGGTGCCAGCATGTACAGGGGGTTGTCAAAGTTTTGAGGGTGTCTTTGGAGTGGAGACAGGGGAGAGAGTTGAGGCTCATTGGTGCCAGGGAGGGAGAGGGTGCGAGCTAACCTCTTCTTTGGAACAGGTGGCGGGGTGCCATCGGAGAAAAATCTCACCTGGTGTCGGGAGGGATCTGAGCAACACAGTGAGAGAGATTTAGGTCAGACAGCGAGAGCAATGAACATGCAACAGTTTGGGGAGTCTGTATCCACAGCGGAGTTACACTTGTCTGTGTGAATATTCTGCAAGTGCACCCGATTCGACTGTAATCAGGCCATTAAATAGGCGTTATCAGTCGCAATAAGCATCATATATGGATGTATGTAGATGTAGGTCATTAGGGACCTACTACACCCACTACGTTGTAAAAGTGAAACTTAAAAGCAACACGTTCTAACATGTTATAAAATTGAATAATATATCACTTTTTGAACGCAAACAAAAAGGCTTCTTCAGGTTTACACAACAAAACTACAACTTTTTTAGGTTTAGGCAACAAAACTACAACTTCTTTAGGTTTAGACAACAAAACTACAACTTCTTTAACTTTAGGAACAAAACTACAACTTCTTTAGGTTTAGACTACAAAACAACAACTTCTTTAACTTTAGGCAATAAAACTACAACTTCTTTAGGTTTAGGCAAAAAAAACTACAACTTCTTTAGGTTTTGGCAAAAAAAACCTGAGTTAAGTTTAGGGAAAAACATTGTGTTTTGGGTTAAAATAATTACGAACACAAAGACAACTACCCATTGTTGGTTTCACACAGGATGTGAACTCCAGTCTCCTGTGTTTTGTGTCCCATCCATCGTCCCTGACCTCTTATCCTTATGGAGTTTCACGCTGCCTACACTACAGCGCCTGACTTACGCTTCTGCTCCTGTCAAAATTACTATGGTCGTCTTCTTTCATACCTTTTTTCAGTGATCTACCATGAGAATAGATGATAAAACCTACTAGTGGGTGTAGTAGGCCCCTATTGATCCACATCTATGGGGCTTATAGCGACTGATAACGCCTATTTAGACAACAGTCTAATTGGCTGGCAAGTCATTGTTATCTGTCTGAGTATCAGATGCCTGTTATTGAAAGTAAGAGTTTCAGATGGTTACTTCCTCTCTTTCAGTTCTCACGAGAAAGACGAACTGAGAAGACTGAATCACACATTATTGTAAGGTATGTCTCTTCCCATCACACTGAGCTGTATATATGTCAGTGATGTTTCCAGAATTGGGGAACTACATAACAGTAAATAATGCAGAAAGTTACATGACATTCGTGACATTTAGATCATGTGAGTAGTTTCGCTCACCTAAACTCACTTCATCATTCTGTGAACCTACCGTAGCGCTGGTGTATGGGGCACTGGGCTGCGTGACAATCAGTGGGTTCATGGAAGACGTCGTTGTGTGCGTAGTTTGGATACTGGAGTCCGACAGGGCTGCTGAGCATCACACAGTCAGACTCCACACTGGAGCATCTGGAGGAAAGGCTCCTGTGGAAGAAGAAGATGCACAGAAAAACAAACACCATTTAAGTGCAGGGTTCTTGACATTACCAGGGTCATTCCTGTTATGCAACATCAGCCTCATGAAATAAGATGGATTTTTCTTTTCTTTTTTTAAGCATCATGTAAGAATAGTGACACGTTCAACTGTCAGGAAAACATATTGGCCAATCTCAGGCACATAATCCTTATGGGTAGACTGGTTTATACTGGTCTATAGTCCTAACAAGGTGGAAAATTTGGAGCTAAGTCAGCCATAGTTCTGTGAGTGATCCAGGTTTATCTAGCTAACCTTCTACACATAAACAGAGCTTTTATAACTATATCAAATGTTTTCTAAATGTTTTTGATCGGACCAACTTTCTTCATAATTTAGCCAAACAGGGTGGAACTTTAAGAGTGTGACAAACAGATTAACATCATGAAACATGGAGTGAAAGTTTTTGCTCATCCTACTTTACTCCTTCGAGTTCTCTCCCAAAAAAATGATGTCACTTCTTGAAATGTTCTTAATGGAACTGTAGTCTTTTTGTTTTTTTGGAGGGGGAGAACTTCTAACTAACAGGGTGGAAAATGACTTCAGGGACAACGCAACTTGTTCATTTTTAGGTTGTAGCGGGCTCAGTTTTAAAGCAAGAGTGAAGATACTGGCATCATATGAAACTAGAAAACCCAAGGAATCCATTGGTACCAACCATGTCATACTAGGTTGTCAAGAAGGAGTTAAGTAATTAAATAACACTCCAAACTTACACTAAAGTTTGGCGAGGAAAAACTGGCATAGCCATTTTCAAAGGGGTCCCTTGACCTCCGACCTCAAGATATGTGTACCTGTGAGGGTTTCTGGACAATATTTGTCATTGTTTTGTGTTGTTAATTGATTTCCAGTAAAAAAAAAACATATACATACATTTGCATAAAGCAAGCATATAAGGTACATTTTGAACAGACAAAAAATGTATGTATATATATATATACTTTTATATGATGTTTTAACATGGTGGCAACAAGTTAATTATAGAATATTTTGCGCATTTTATAATTTTATGGCTTATAGTTCTTGTAGAAGTTGATTATTTTGCACTGGAGACATGGTAAAATCAAGCACATGTACCACAAAAGTTCTTTTTTTTTTTTTTTTTTTTAAAAGCATTTTTAATGTGAATTATTTTTTGTTTATGTTATAAAGAAGACCTTAATCTACAATTTAAGCCATTTGTTATAAATATTTGACATGTTTTAAAGAAAATGTGAGGAAGTAATTAATGGGGGCAAAAATGTTGCTGCATAACAGGAATGACCCACCAAATAAATGATATTTACATGAAATATCTGTGAAATCGTACGATCTTTTAATGAGGTTTATGTGATTATGGGTTAAACCTAATTTAAACCCAATAAGAGAATCTGTAGGATAATGATGAACTTCTGAAGAGACAGTTTGTTGGTCTTACCTGTGCTGTTTGACAGGCAGCGCTGGTGGCTGTTCCTCCGCTCTGCTGCAAGGACCAGACGCCATCAGGAACCTACAAAGTTCTAACCTGTTCCTCGTCCTCTCTCACAGTTCACTGCTGCCACTGAACAAAGTGTGCGTGTGCAGCTTACAGGTGGCTGACTCAGTGCCTCTCTGACATACTTCCCGTTTAGCTCAGTAACTCCCTCTGTCTCTTTTTCTCTGTGTCTTTCTCTCTCGTCTGTGCATGTTTTAAAGTGAATTTTCTGCTCTTGATATCTTTTGCATTAATCAGCCTGAGCTTGAGGTTGGAACCGGAAAAGTGGTGTCTGTTGTGAGGGTAAAACTGTTCTCTGAGCTAACCTCAACTTTGACAGAATGGGGAAGAGCAGCTACAGCAAAGCCTCTTCATTTTGCACTCTCTTTCTCAGTTGATCTACATTCGCCATGTGTAGCCTCAGCATGAACTTCTCTCTCTTTTTGGATGATGCAGTTTGAGCCATCACACATGCAATGCCCTCTGCACGGCTCGGTGCTCACATGTAGGAGTGTTTGCTTTCACTGACTTTAAAGGAAAGGTTCAATATTTAAGCAGATAAAGACTGAGATGAGTTAACAAGTCAATATCTTGCACAACTGGGGGATTTTGGACAAATATTTATAGTTTCATTTAGTGAATGTAAATTATGTATGTCATGTAAATGATGACATATAAGGAACACTTCTTTTAGGGAGCATTACTATGACTAATATCAAAGCCATCTACTTGTGAGGGAAGCTGTGCATTGCATTTTTTAAGTTAGTAACGCAAAGAAACGCTTCATCGTTCTCTGCATAGAGAGCTCTTTTGCTGAGAGGTCAGAGGTCAGTCTTACTGATGAAAATAGTTTTGATGCCAAAAAGTAATAATAATAAAATAATTTATTTATTTATTTTTGCATTTATTTTTTATTTATCTTATATTTATTTTTCATTAAAAAAATAAAAGGGGAAATAAACAGAAGAGTAAATAAATAAGGAAATGAATACAGAGATAAATAACATTCTCACATTTTATCAATTAATTAATGGCTACATTGACTACTAATGACTACACAAATTTCCACTTCTCGAGCTGCTGCTAGCATGGCTAAACATGCTGCCATAAATGGTGAATATGTGGAGAAATACAGCCTAAGAAGCATCTTGAAGAAATTATGAGCATTAATATCCATAATCAACAAAGAAATCAGGTCTCACATCATAATGGGACAGTGTGAGAAAAGCCTTATACATGAATATAAACAACTGACGATAAGTGACCCAATTTCAGATATCCTGATAGATGCAGTGACACCTGTGTGATGTCAGTGATACATAGAAAACAATTATATAATATTCTTATGTATGAGTGCTGTCATTATTTGTGCTGTTGTGCTACCTAGAGTCTATTCTTCAGGCGGAGCGTGTGCTGCTGAAGTACTCGCATCCCAGAATGACTCACACATCATCTCGGTTAAACGGATGTCTCACTATCAGTTCTGCTATATTTACACCATAACAGTCACCGTCTCATTGAAAAACATGATGACAATGTGTAAACACGTTGTGAGTGACTGACAATGATGTAAACCCCAGTGCATTACCAAATCTAAAAACAGCCTAATAAGGAGCTTTGTCACAGAAAATCTGCTTCTTCAGGGTTAAATGCGTCTCCTGATATGAATCAAAAAGAATCTGATTCATGTGAGAGGGATGTTAAGCACTCGATGGACAGATGTTTTACAGGGGAGAAAAGACAAACTGGTGATGGTAGTCAAGCAAACATGTCAAATTCAAAATATGAGAAGCCTGCCATTGCTTTTGAGTTCTCTATCAATATAATAGGAGAGAGTGAGATTGTTTTTGGCTTCCAAAAGGTGGCATGACAGAAAAGGTTTGTGAACCACTGATTAGATGAGGTTATTATCTATATTAGAGCTGTCACAACATCAGATTTTCACTACACGTTTATAGTGGCCAAAAGAATTCAAAATACTATTGCGATATCTCTAGAAAATTTGAAGAAATGTAATAATAATAATAATTATTAAGTTATAAATAAATCAATAAATCAATAAATCAATAAATCAACAAATAAATAAATAAATAAATAATAATATTCATAACTATGTTTTCATTAGTGTATAATCACCTGAAAATACGAATCGTGTTTTTGTTACCTTAGAATGAGCCCTTCATATATACATAGGGTGCGGGTCGTCTTCACGGAGTCCACCATGTTGCTCCGCCATGTTTCTAAAGTAGCCCAGAATGGACAAGCTAAACGCTGGCTCTAGAGAGAGTCTTTCATGTTTTTACGTTACCTGAAGGCCACCGTAGTTCTCCGACACGCTTGTGAAAATGCGATAACATGAGCCGCAGAGTGGAAAACTGTGGTACCGCCAGCCGCAGTCTGACTTCCATCAAAGAATGTATATTGCCAAGAAGTGAAAGTCAATTGTTCGTTTCATTGCAACGTCAGCGCCCAACAGCAAAGCTATACGCTTCCCCCATTTTGGACTGAAAGCGACTACCGGACGCAGTCTTGGAAAGGGAGGAGTGAGCGGAGGGGTACTCAGTTGGTTGTAATCTGCAACCACACCACTAGATGGCGCCAAATCCTACACATTGTACCTTTAAGAGGCGCTGGATTATGTGTATTATTATATAAACATGATATAAATGTTTCATTTTTTAAATATCACAGTTATCGTCAATACCGGTATATTGCAACACCCCTAATCACCCCTTGCCAGTTAATTGGAAGTATTTAGTATATTGTTCACCGCATGTATATCATTGGGTTAGAGTCACTGACAGTAATTTAAATATTAGAAACACTTCTAAATACAGTTAAATACATTTTAATGGATTTAAACTGGCACTGTTCTGCATATTGGTGTGTGTGTTCTCAAAATTACAAACCTAGATGTTTCTCTCTGTTTTTAAAGAATGTTTTTAAGTGCTGTTAGTGCGTTAAATGAGAGCGGAAACCCTTATTTGGTTTAAAGCATTCATGTAAATTGACTTATGTCATGCACATAAACAAACATGGCGAGTGATTATAAATTCAGATCACCTTATATCATCTATTCTTGTGTTCAGGGCCTCATTCTTGTATTTTCATCGCCCTCCACTTAGAGCCGAGCACTCTGCATTATAATGATATTCACACACTAAATATCAGTGTGTGGGAGTGTTGAGGACGCCGGCTACGAGGAGGATGTATTAGCCGACCATCATTAAGGGGCCTCTCTACTGCAGCTCTTCATATGCTAAGGAGCAACAACTGCTCGGTTTCTCTGTCTTGAGGGGCGAATCATCGCACATTCATGCAAGTTCACAGTTCCGACTAACTGCGGAAACTCTACAGACGTATTCATGAGAATGTGTGTTATGAGAATCTTAAAGGTGACCTTCCGTGCTCCTCAACAGAGTTGCAAAACAAACTTCTGGTAGACAAGAAACAGGAACTTTGAAATAACATAAGACTATGAAAGACTCAAACTAGGGCTGTCAGAGTTAACGAGATGATAACGCGTTAACGCAAAATTGTTTTAACGCCACTAATTTCTTTAGTTAATTTAGTCAGCTTTAAGGCTAGAGTGAAGATACTGGCATCACATGAAACTAAAAACCTAATTAATCAATTGGTACCAACCATGTCATACTAGCTTGTCATGAAGGAGGTTAAATAACGCTCCAAACTTACGCAACATTTTGGCGATGAAAAATGGTCATGGCCATTTTCAAAGGGGTCCCTTGACCTCTGACCTCAAGATATGTGAATGAAAATGGGTTCTATGGGTACCCACGAGTCTCCTCTTTACAGACATGCCCACTTTATGATAATCACATGCAGTTTTGTGGCAAGTCATAGTCAAGTCAGCACACTGACACACTGACAGCTGTTGTTGTCTGTTGGGCTTGAGTTTGCCATGTTATGATTTGAGCATATTTTTTATGCTAAATGCAGTACCTGTGAGGGTTTCTGGACAATATTTGTCATTGTTTTGTGTTGTTAATTGATTTCCAATAAGAAATATATACATACATTTGCATAAAGCAGCATATTTGCTCACTTCCATGTTGATAAGAGTATTAAATACTTGACAAATCTCCCTTTAAGGTACATTTTGAACAGATAAAAAATGTGTGATTAATTTGCGATTTATCGTGATTAAACATTTGAATCGATTGACAGCCCGAACTCAAACATAACACACACAATATTGCAGCAGTCTGTTGAAGTTGGTTTATTTTTTTAAAAGTGAACACTGGTACATTTTTCATGATTTTCACAGCTTAATCATAGTGACATTTTTGTCTACTGACGAAGACAAAAACTTTGTGTTTCATAAGGAAATTGTGCATTTATTCATGTAAAATTTGCCATCAATGTAAAGTTAAATTGTATTAAAGCACGTGGCATTGTTAAAAATCAGTCCCATGATTTCATTCCTAATGGCGGGAAGTGAAGTGTTTCCTTATGACCTCGTAGAAGCGGCGTTTGCGTTTGCCGTCTGGGTGTTTGGGCGTGGAAGAGGATGACACTGTAGCGTTGACGGAGGAGGCAGAAGAAGCTTCTATCTCTCCCTTTACTGATTCTTTATTCTGTGAGTCTGTTAAGTCTTTAGATGCCCTCTTCTTGTCTCCTGACAGGTGAGAGGAGCTGCCTTTGTTGTCTACCGTCCTCGTCACCGGACAGGATGCAGTCTCCTCGTCCTTGTTTGAACGCCGTAGCCCAGCTTGGCAGAGAAGAGCCTCCTCGCTGGCCATCTGTGGGCTCTGGCTCAAGGTGACGAAGCCGTACGGGGTGGTGACTTTGGTTAGGTGAGGCAGGGAGAGGGCGGCTCTGCTGGCGGGGTCCATGCAGTGCTGGGCCTCGGCGTTGGAGCAGGGATAGGACACCTCCCTCTGAAGAAGAGGTCTCCTCTGGATGAAGGGGTCAGAGACACTGCGCTCAGCTCTGCGGTCTGACAGAACCAAACTGAAGCCTGAGGTGGATGAGGATGATGAGAGCGTGGAGCAGGCCGCCAGAGAGGCAGATAAAGATGACTCAGTCTCAGAACTCCCTACATCTGACTCTGCATCCTCTGTCTCTTTGTCCAGTGATTTTAAGCTGTTCTGCACAGACAGACTTGGTATAGTGAACTGTGGGATGCTGTCAGGTGTCAGGATATTTGGATTAACGCTCTCCCGGCTTGTCTGGAAGTCCGATCCCAGAGAGCACCCGAGGGATTTTGCACTGCTGGTGGCCCACAGGAGTGCACGGATCCCTGCGCTGCTGTGTCTGCGTGATGTGGAGAAATCATCTTTGGTTCCACTGCAAATAGCTCCGATGCTGAATGTCCGTGTGACTGTGTCCTTCTCCATCACTGTCTTTTAGTTGTAGATTGGCAAGAGGACGGATGACAGGCAGCTTTTATACGTCCCTACTTCCCACAGTTACATCAACAGATGCGTAAATGTGACGAAAACCAGAGGCGGAAATGGTTCCCAATTAGGGAGCTTGTCAAGTATGGAGGCATAATGACGGACCTCTCTCTTAATAAACCTCTTCATATGCTAAGGAGCAGACAGAGATGCAGCATCTCCCTGCGTCAGGCCGCAACATGTTGCTAATTTTAGGGTACGAACCATTTAACTTAAAGCTGAAGTAGGCGAGATTGGAGCAAATTGAATTAAAAAAAAATATTTGTATAAAATGGTCGCTATATCGTGACAGTAGTACATGAAACAGGTAACCTGAAAAAAATCATGTGCCTCTGTGTCCTCCGATGCTCCTTACGGCATCTGCAAGATTTCACAGACCGGAGGAAAACAAGCAGTAAGAGCTGATCTGAGGTCCGCTGTCCAGCTGCCATTTATGAGAGCCGGCTGTCATTCACTCGCGAACTCCGACCAAACGGTCAAACTAGGCAGCGCTGATCCAATATGAATGAGTATTCTGTTACGTTAATGCCTATTTCTCTCCTCAAATGTTTTCAGAATCATCTTGTAGTGCACGGTTTAGCTGTAAAATGAGAAAGTTTGTGAAATCTGGTGAAGGAACGCCAAGTTCCGGTCACATGACCGGAGCACAGCCAATAGGAACGTTCTCTCAATGAATGACCTGTGATTGGTCAAAGTCTACCGTCACGGGCTAGATTTTCTAAAGCCTGAAAACAGAGCTATGAGGAGGTGCACAAGTCTAGTTTTCTCTCAGAACACTTGAATTACAATATGCTGAAAGGTTATCATGTAATTTCTGCCCAATGATGCCAAAAATATACTGCCTACTGAAGCTTTAATGGTTTCAGATATACAGTATGTTTGCGGTTGCAGTAAGGCTGCAACTATTGACTATTTTCATTAGTGATGAATCTGCTGATTATTTTTGTTCTGTTAATCAATTCATTGTTTGGTCTGAAAATAGTGAATAAAGCCCATTGCACAAATTGTTTGTTTTTTTCAAAGTTATTCAATTTAGTGTATAGATATAGTATTCATTTACAGTCACATAAGACAAAGAAAAACAGCAAATCTGCACAACTGACAGGCTGGAACTGGGAAATATTTGGCATTTTTGTTTGAAAAACAAGTTAAACCTAAACTTGAAATAGATACTGATTGATTTTCTGGTATTGATTAATTGACTGATTTAATGTGCATCACTATGTGTAAATCTGCACGATACAACAGCAAAAAAAGTATTTCGCTTGAGAAGAAAAAAATCAGATACACAAATATCCTAGTTAACAGCTGGCCTGACATCTGCTACTCGTTTACAGTGAGGAGTAACAGGTAATATGGAATACGGTTGACATAATCTGACCTTGTGCCTTTTTACTAACATGTTTTGCACTATGGAACTGTGATGCGGGAAACTTGAATTTCCCTCGGGATCAATAAAGTTTCTATCTATCTATCTATCTATCTATCTATCTATCTATCTGTCTGTCTATCTATCTATCTATCTATCTATCTATCTATCTATCCATCTATTAAAAATAAAATAAGCGTTTTCTGTCCAAAATGGCAGCAGCAGCCCTTGTCAAAAAAAACACCTGAGTTCGCCTCTTTCAAACTGGTCACGTGACCACCATCTCGCAGCGTTTTGCAGCTTTAATTGGCGGGATTCATTAATTGGTCCGCTCTGATTGCAGCCAGGTGCATTCGTCCCTGTTGATTGGCTAAACAGGTGCAACTTCAGGGTACATCTCACCCTCCAAAAACCAGCTCACACAGACTGTAGTCCTTCAGCTCCTCTTCCTCACCTCAGATCCATCAGCAGCAGGATGACTTGTGAGATCCAGAGAGACGCTGTGGAGCTGCTGGAGCAGCCTGAAAACACTGAGGTAAAGGTGGACGAATCAAAGCTATAGTCTGTAACACTTTAGACTACAGGTTGTGGTAGTTTTCACCTGTCTTGTGTCCTCTGTAGGAGGAGCTGGGTGAGAGGAGAGACGGAGTGTTTCGCTTCTTGCTGCGAGGCCTCTTCTGGCCCTTCAGCCTCGTGGTACGAGCAGCTTGTTCACTAACTAACCTGTTTAGAGCTTTTGCATACGAACCTTTAACTTGTCTCACTTCTACAGGTACGCACATACCGCGGGTTTTGGTGGGTGTTGGGTTACCGGCAGCAGCTACAGGAGAAAGCAGCAGCAGACTCTGTGGTCGGTCCAGCGGCCTCCAGTCCGACCCGGCAGAGCCTCGCCGGACGGAAGCGCCTCCACCGGGTCACCAGAGTCCTGCTCTCCATCCTGCCCCGCTGGATGCAGGGAGCTCTGGGATACCCGGTGTCCAGCAGCATCGGACGCTCACTCTCTCCAGGTGAGGCAGTAGATGGTGAATATTTCTGCACTTTATTTAAACACTTTTCAATGCTCTGTGGAAAGAAAGAACTATTTTGCATGTGTGGTTTCTCCAATCAGGGGCATGTAGCATGAGCGACCTGTCAGTGTTTGCAGCACATTAAACTGACCTCAGACTCAGCTTTCAGCCATTTTCTCAAGCTCATATGTTGAGTAACACCTGACTTATCCAACACTTAATGTATTTCAGATATCAATTGATCTATTCTAATAATCTAAATCAGTTTTTGAACGGTTTAGGGGACAAAACAACCTATTAAAGATGTTTCATTGGACTCTGGGAAATTCACTTTCACATCATGTGATATTTATGTAGAATTCAAACAAGAATTGAAATTCGAAAGTATCAGTTTGAAAACCAAAAGTACAGGCAGGCTATATGTCACTTTAGAGTGAACAGCACTATAATTTCTAAGGTTATTAGAAGATATAAAAGGTTGAATAGAAACCAGAGGATTTGCAACCTTTGTATTAACTCAGATAAGGGCATCATATTTTGTTTGAATGTAAGCATAACGAACTATAGAGGCATTTACCAAAATATTTTTTAAATCATCCATTTGTTTAAAGGGACTGTTTGTAACTTCTTACACGTATAAATCAATCCGGGTCAGTGTCCCATGCGCGCTCGCGTGTGGCTACGCTGTTCAGACTCCAACACAAACTACACGGAAGCACCAAAACCGCAAAGTTGTATCTAGTGAAACCCGTCTGTTAAACAGTGTTGGCCGCGGTCGGAGGATGCGGGGGAGACCGTAGCTTTGGTCTCCAGGACCGGAGTCTCTGCAGTACTCTGCTCCTCTGTCTGCCTGCCTTCACTCACACACCGCGCTCGTTCTCGCTCTCTCTCGCTCCACCTCACGTGCATGCGCGCACTCTACACATTGCAGAAGAGTTAGTAGCTCTGAGAATATCTAGTGAATGTACAGTGGACGTTTGTGCAGAAATAAATGCTTCAGCTCCTCCAGACCAACAGAGGTTTTCCGTGTCTTGTGAAGTGACGGGGCTCCGCAGCGAGAAACGTTATCGTCTCCGACCAAAACTCCGGTGTCTCCCCTGTTCTCTCCGGCCTTGGTCAGGAGGCTGAAGCAGGAAAAGCCAACACTAGGATCAGCAGTGATTCATGGAGAGACCTCCGTCTGGTCAGCTAACATTACTGCCAAGCAGGTGAAATATAGAGTGATATTGTGGTTTTAGCTGACATGTGTCGCCTCACTGTTTTGAGCGATGCTCGTTCATGTCTATGTAGAGCGAGCACAAGCGTGAGCAACAGGACGCTGACTTTCGTTGACTTAACGGCCACAGGTGTCGCTGTTAAATAGCATTTCTGATTCTTACAAACAGCCCCTTAGGTTAATTTTGTTATTGCAATCACATAAGACAAAAGTTATTTGTAAATTAGGTGCCTTTTTTGAAGAATGTTGTACTTTAGCTATGCTGTGTGCCATTGTTTTGTTATACTTTTTTCTCCATACTATGTGATCTTGGTCCTGAGCCACATAACTAAATGAAATGAGAGAAATTAAGGCTTTTGAAAATGATGCTTACTTGTAGCACTAATTGGGATAGTCTAGGTGAGGCTGATCAGTGTTCACAGGTGTTGGAGAAGCTGAAGTTTAACCAGCCACTTGCAAGATATATCTACACCAAGGCTGGACAATCCTCAAGTTATATCTAGTACTAGAAAAGTTCTAGGTGCATACTCTACATCAAATTTAGTGAAAGAAAATCAGGCTAACCAGTGCCAGACCCTGCCATGTGCAGCGGTTTCCGACTGGGGAAAACACACCACTTCACTTGTTAACAAATCTTTCAACTAGGTTTCTGTTACTAAGCAGGGCCAAAACAAAACTTGTTCAAGGTATCCAACTCCACTGAACGGTGCAGTAGTTTTGCAGTAGAAGTATGATTTACTTTTTTTGAAAGGTATGAAATATTGTAGGGTCCTAATTTCTAAAAAATGAGCTTGTTTCCCAACAGAAATCCAAGTCTCTCCTACTAAACCTTGTGGAAAGGGCAGCAAGAGAAAGCAGGATGAGTTGGACGAGGATGAGGAGGATGACGAGCAGAATCAGACCTGGGTGGAGGCGCTCCATCAGGAGCTCGCTGACGACGAAGGCCTCGAGGAAGATCCTGACTATGAGGTTAGTGCTCGGGTTTGAGGCAGCAAAATACCTCAAAGACATATGCCGTATGGTGAAGATGTTGTCTCTAATCTGAAGGGACATAGAGGTATATCAGGGTTTTTATTCTCTACATTACCACATGTTCAGTTTCGAGTGGTAATGTGTTCACACTTAAAAAATACTGAACACCTGCAATAAATATTCTAAACTATTTCAACTTAAAATCCTTTTAATAAAACATAATGGCGCCTTCGTTATCCTAACGCTGACCGTCTCTCAGCCCAGTACCGTAGAGACTGAGAGTGAAGAGTACCGCTCGCACAACAGCACAGGAAGCGACATGGAGGTTGAGGAGAAAGGCGTGGTCATTGAGGACGTGAACACGGTAAGATCCATGAAGGAGCACAGTTTAAGAAAAACAAAACAAAAAATGTGTGAATAATGTGGAGATGAGTGATGCACTTAACTTGACTTTGTTTTGTGTTTACAGGGTGTTGAGGTGTCCTCTCCATCTGAAGTCTGTAGCCCTGCTGTTTAATGTGTCATATTGACAAAATGTTGTATTGTTCCAGTGTTTTTGTATGTTTATATATTAATTCAATAAAATGTTGTCCTTTTGCCTTGACATTGCTGTGTTCTCCCACTAGATGGCAGGAAAGATTTTTCTATTTCACAACTGAGCAGACTCAAAGTGTGAGGAAATTAATGTTAATACCATTATTAGTATTTAATAGGTTTGTTTGAATGCAGCTGGTGCTAGATCATTTTTAAAATGTTTGGTATTACAGTATTTCTCAAATTATTCAACTTTGTGGTTCTAAAATGTTTAGTAGGTTTCTGGAACCAACTAATTTGACTACATGAGAAATGACCACTGCCACTAAGCATCTAAAAACAACCCTGAACGTGGGAGTCTTCATCACACGAAGCGCACACATCTTCATTAAGCTAAATTTCTAAATAGTCAAATCTGAAGTTTTTAAGATGCAGACTTTCAACCACTATTTGGCTCTAATGAATACGAGTAACTGAATTTACTGGAGCAAATAATCTCCCTACTGAAGGCTAACAAAATATAAGGTCACAAAGTTGCTTCTCATACAATTTAATGTACTTTGGCTGTTCAGAACAGCATTTAAGTATCTGTGTCCATTTTGAAGTCTGTAGTTCAGACCAAAGAAGCCATAATGAGACCAATGTAGAGTCAAAGTGTCCCAAATCAATGTGTGCTAAGAACTGACTATAAAATAAAAGTGTGACACAGGTTTAGGAGTTAGTCATCAGAGGAGAATTGCTTCTGATGTACACAAATACTTAAACTCTCCAAATGACGCAGACCTCATTCACATTTGTCCAACAGTGTCTCATTTTGTAGTCTGATGTGCCAACAAAACATCAGCTTGTCTTCATTTAACGATCATGTGTATTTGGCCTCAGAGAGCAGCGTTACATTCAACTGTAATATGTGACAGTTTTTGAATATAATCTTTTACATTTTCATCCCTAATGCAAATATATATGCATATATTATGTAGGAGTGATGGTGGATATGGACCAAGGTTAGAATAGTTCTTACATTTTCTATGTTTTATTTTAGTTTAGTTTGTTTTCAGAGTGTTTGCTAGTTTTAGTTTAGTTTATTCTTTTCAGAAATGATTAGTTTTTATATGTTTAGTTTTACAGTAGTTTTTGTTCGGGCCAGGTATAATGTCTCAGAAGTAGCTACAGGAATGGCCTTAATGTTTAGTCTTTGCACTATGTTAGTGTCCGATGTGAAGCAATTGCGGCATAGCGCCATCTCCTTGAAGGTCAAGTCCGTTCAGTTTCTGTGGTTCAATGTCACGGGAGTTGATGGAAATAAATGCTGTCTTTTTTTCTGTAGTGATATATTATAGATATTAAATGAAAACTGAAATGAATTTGCATTAATTTTTATTTTATTTTTATTCGTATTGAACCAGGCAATATTGTTTCAGTTTAGTTTTTCTTAAAGAATATAGTTTTTATTTAGTTTCAGTTTGCTAACAATCATTTTCACTGCTTATTTCTGTTTCAGTTTAGTATAATAACCCTGATTTGGACAGCCAAAGATATAAGTACTGTTGACTTGAAACCATATCACTGTGACAGTGGTTGAACTGCTGCTATTTTTGACTTTAAGCCTGCGACTTTCAGTTGTTTGACCCGAGTTCATCCAAGCAGAAAAGGAGTGTTATCACAGCGCTCACCCTCCCGCCGGCTCTGTGCTGCAGGTGAGGGGTGAAGCTGCTGCCCTGTAGTTCTCCTGATGACTGACATCAGGAGAGGAGAGTGGAGAGTAATCTTGTGCTGCCCACAGAGTCGTACCTCTTCTGTCCACCTGGCACACATGCAGTGTCTCTACTGTTCACTGCTGAGTGCGAGCTGTGTTTATGGGAGTAGGTGGCAGGCTGCTGTGAAGAGCCCCACGAAACCCTCTTGAAAATGACTTGAACCAGTGCTGCAATCAGCACCCGCTCTCCCACACTGTAGCTGGAGCAGAGCAGATCAGGGTTATGTGAGATAATGCTGCTCTTTTGTGCATCAGTCTGTTATTGCTGCACATGCACAAGCTTTCTGCTGTTTAGATGCAAATTGTACACTTCAGGAAGAATGTGAGAGAGGAACCACTGTGTGTTATTATTGTTATCAAGGAAGTTAGAAGGGGAACTTCACAGATTTTATACGTAAAGGTCGGTTTATTAGTCATGAGGAGTTCTCAGCCTGTTAAAACATTTGTATAACGTTCGCTGTGGCTCTGGAGGAGCTTCGTCACGTCTTAGATAATAACCCCTGATGACATCATCAGGGGTTATCTCGGTTTGGAGACAGAAAAACCTGCGTTACAGACTGGAAGTTTTGAGTTTGAAAGAAGTGGGTGTTTACCAAGCAGGAAAGGTCTAATGAAGAGATGCTATTGAGTTGCATTATGGGAAATGAAGGATTCAGATTGGAGTTTCGTCAGGTGTAATTCATCCAAAACACCAGCGTGATAAAACATCTGATAACGTACATAAAAACAGTAATACAAAAGCCATACTTCTAAATATCACACATGTTATTTATAAACATTATGTCACATTCATCATCACACATATCAGAAAATCCATCAGCTACGTTCAAAATATTACATTACATTAAGGTAGAGGAAAAAGGAAGGAAGAAATATTTAATACATGTACAATAATTGGTTTTCAAACACCTTCTAAATAAGTTACCTATATCAAAGTAGTAGGAGTGTGCAGGCGTTATCTTTTTCTTTAATCTTCTTCAAATGAAGGATCCAGACCCATACTAGTTCCATTCTTTTATAAACTTGTGAGTTGGCTACCCAACTGTAAGCAAGTGCAATACTAAATCACTGTAACGCCCCCCTTTTAAAGGAACAGTGTGTAACATTTCAAGAGATCTATTAGCAGAAATGGAATATAATATTCATAACTATGTTTTCATTAGTGTATAATCACCTGAAACTAAGAATCGTTGTGTTTTCATTAGCTTAGAATGAGTCGTTTATATCTGCATAGGGAGCGGGTCCTCTTCACAGAGTCCGCCATGTTGCTCCGCCATGTTTCTACAGTAGCCCAGAACGGACAAACCAAACACTGGCTCTAGAGAGAGCCTTTTGCGTTTTTACGTTACCTGTAGGCCACCGTAGTTCTCCGACATGCTTGTGAAACTGCGGTAACGTGAGCCGCAAAGTGCAAAACCGTGGTACCGCCAGCCGCTGTCTGACTTCTGTTGCTCCTAAAGTAGTGTTATTATGGTATGGATGTTCCTCTGAGCGAGGTGAATGGCGTTACCACAGCTTTGCATTCGGCGGCTAACGTTACCGCAGTCTTGGAAAGGGAGGAGTGAGTGGAGGGGTACATGTGAAATAGCACACAAAGTATGAGCCATACAGCATGTTTCTAGGAGAAAATAAGAATATAATATTCTTAAAGTACTTTTATGTGAACTTTTATTTAACCAGGTAAGTCCCATTGAGATTAAGATCTAATTTTCAAGGGGACCCAACTACATGTAAAATAATAATATAAGATACTGGAGAGCAATCATATACATCATGCAAACGTGATGCGCAACAGGACATTAAATAATGATTATATAATATACACAAAGGCCACTACTGTCGCTTTTTAAAGTGAGTTATTTAATAACCTTTTGATAAATGCTTCTTTCTGAATCGTATACATTTAGACTTCAGAGAGGTGCCTGAATTGCTGGCGTGTCTGTTGCAACCAGCTAAATTATATAAAATATTGCCAACATAACAGGAAAGTCAACACCTCTGACTTTCTCAACAAACATTATGAGATTCCTCAGACTGTATAGCGCTGTATGGTGTCTGAGTTAATTTGTTTGCTCTGTGTGTTTGCGTGATGAGAGTTCAGAGTTTAAATGAGACTAGATGTAATATAAGTGGGAAGTGATTCACTTGTTGACACCAAGATGCAGCTTCCTTCAATTCAATTAACTCCTGAAAACACTTGAAGATGTTTTGACAGTGAACTTTGTCTCTGTCTCTTTTTTCTTTTCCTCTCAGATGTTTTTCACCTCCTGACGCTCAGGTGCAAAGGCAGCCGCCACCTCGCTGAAGCAGCAGAGCGCGCACACTGGTATGAATTAAATGCTTGATGTGTGTGTGTGTGTGTGTGTGTGTGTGTGTGTGTTTGTGGGAAGGGCAGCAGCAGCAGCAGCAGTGAGAGATGGATACAGAACAGGAACTGCTGGTCTCTGGGGGTTCTCGTGGCTGTCTGTACGTTTGAAGGGTAGACTGCTCAGCGGAGGCAGCGCTAGAGAGCATCGACCTCTATCTCTGGTGTTTGTAGCCAGCTGGAGACCGCTTTTAAACCAAAAAAGCTCCGTCTTTGCCTTTCAACATGCAAGGTGAAACACAGAGTCTGGAAGGGGTTATAAATTTCATGCACAGTCCCAGGTGTGCTGCAGAAGAACAAAAGGCTGCCTGCCTCATGCGGTGAATGTTGTGGAGGTCTGTAATGGATGGCTGCATGCAGAGTGATGTGTTGAGATGATCAGTTTAGATGCAGGGTGGTTATGTTGCAGGCAGCAGGGGAGCTTCATATTATTTTATGGCTGGACTGAAGAGGGCCAGCCCTACAAACATAAAAGTCTGTCACTGAGTGATGAAGTTACACGATTGGTCGGCCAAGTGTTGGAGTTTCTTCATCGGTCGTTGCTCTTTCAAAATGAAAAGACGGGGAACAGTCCTTTGTTTAAGTTGTCAGCGGGGTGTCAGCGGTTCCACTCACCAGCGATTGAGGGTGTCTCAACACTTTCCATTCATTTTCTATGGAAAGCAGATCCATTGCGAAACATCATGAAACTTGTGTGCTGTGAAAAGAGGCGATCTAGTTCTAAAATGAAGCGAGGGATTGGGCCTGGCTCTAGAGAGAGCCATTTGCGTTTTTTACGTTACCTGAAGGCCACTGTAGTTCTCCAACACGCTTCTGAAAACTGAGAGTGCGAAACCATACCAGCCACCGTCTGACTTCCGTTGCTCCTAAAGTAGCGTTATTATGATAAGGATGACCTCTGAGTGAGGTGAACGGCGTTACCACGGTTTTGCACTCAGCGGCTCACGTTACCGCAGTCTTGAAAAGGGAGGAGTGAGCGAAGGGGTACTCAGTTGGTTGCAGTCCTTTGTTTACCTTTTCAGGGTCTCAACGCTTTTCCTGTGGAAAGCAGGTCCATCGCGACACGTCCGGCTCATGAAACTTGGACCAAGCTGTGAAACTAGGAAATGTAGTTCTAAAATGAAACTAGATTCAGCAGTGGCATAGCCAATGTCTCGCTTAAAATGTTTTCAGAGGTAGATTTTGGTGGATTGTTTCGACGGAATAACAGAAAGTTTACGAGCAGGCCGCCATGTTGTTTCCTGTTCCTCCAGGGACCAATCATGTGCATTGCACGATACGGTACGTCACCGCCTGAACGACCAGTTGAGTGGCGCAGCGTGTCCCCTAGTGTCCTCGCCAGACCTGGTGGACACGTACCGCTGGATTTAACATTATAGACATGACCACTGACTATTTGTGTAACAATTTAGCCACAAATTCCCAGACTGATCATACACGGTTCAGACATATACTCGGTTTTGACCGAGTCTTGTTAAATTACATCTTACCTGATCCAAGTGAGCAACTCTAGTGTTGATGCAGCACAGATTGTTATAAAAGCTCTCTGACACCCACCCAGAGGCTGGACAGACACGCTGCAGAGCCACAACTAGGACTCAACATCGGCTTATTGTCACCTTGAATGAATGGCAGCAGGTGCCGGCTGCTCCCCAGGCCCCCCAGTCTGACCTGCAGGCTATTATCTGCTGCATTACAATGTGACTCCGTAATGTCAGCCAACAAAAGAGCTCAAACTCACTCCCTTGCCTCTCGCTTTTCCGCCGCAACCTGCTTTGCCGCCCCCTCTTTACACGGTCATGCGGCGTGTTTCGCTTTACCTCCAGCCTAATGACCAGCTGTCCCCGTAGATTTCAGGAGCATCCATCATCCTCAGAGAAGTAGAGCAGGAAAAGAGGCATGAAAAATGAAGCAGACAGATGGAGCCCTCAGTTAGTCATACACTTTGATGCTGAGGACAGTGAGGTTTCTAAAGTAACCTGCATGGCAGTCCGATGTTGTGCAATCGATGTTGATTTAAGCACTGTGGAGTGAGTGGACTGTTGCTACTTCAGGGCACTGTCTCTCAAAAATCAAGTTTTCAGAACAAGACAGAATCGAGTCAATTTGTTTTAGAGATAATTTGACAGCCTTTTTCATTTCCTTAATGTTGGTTTTATCTCTTCAAATAGTTTTACATGATAATCTGATGCCCTGAACTACCACAGGCCAGCAGCTTATCCTCAAAGTCCCCCCTGAGCTACCCGGCAGCGTCACCTCAGCTTCTCATCTGGACGAGTGTATTTTACGTCTCACCGCGCTCCTTGATCAATCCAGCAGGATTTAAAGGCTTTGCTGCTATCTGTGATTGTGTTTGCCCTTGTCTGTGCGAAGGTTGCCAGCACCTCTGACTCACAGAAGACTGTGCAGAGCTCTCAAAGTGTGTTAGGTCAGCTCCTGCTGATGCCGAAGAGCAAATCCATTCACATTTTTATGATGCTGTTCTGAGAAGCGGCCCAGAGACCGGCGATGTTTGTAACAACTGGCGGAGCCGAGGCATTCAGACAAACCGTTAGAACAGTTCAGTAAGTCAGACGGCTTGTAAAAATGTATTTACAATCAGGAGCTGCAGTGCATCTGATTTGTGTGACCTTTGACTCTCTCTTGTTTATTTTGTTCAATTCTGTCACTTTGGGTCTTTCTCATTTCCCCGATCTTGTGCCTCCTCGCTCCTCGCTCCTCGCTCCTCGCTCCTCTGGCTTGTGACCCGAAAATCAATCTCAGCGCTCCATCTTGAAGGACTTAAAATGCATCTCGAGGAGAGAGGAGGCTTGCAGGAGGAGCTATGAGAGAGTATGCATGGGGGTATTCTTTGCGGAAGTCTTTTTGGCACCCCCCAGATAAAACAGGCGTGACACATTCTTGGAGAGACGAGGCACGAAAAAAGAGTGGTGGGAGTGGTCAAATGTCAATCATATAGGTCTCAACAAATAGCTGTATGACTTAAAGGTTCTTTTTGTGTGTTTTTGATTGCACTGTGTTCATAGTCAGCTTATGAAATTAATTTTTCAAGTTGAAATATGTAACTTTTGCACACTGTTGCCCTCTGGTGGTGATGTGGAAGTAGTAGTAAGTAAGTACCTAGTAATAGAGTATTTTCACATTGTAGTATCAGTATTTTTTACTTATTTTTATTTATGTAAAGGATCTGAATGCTTCCTCCACCACTGGAACTCAGGTCATGTTTACTCTGATTATCAGGCTAATTCTGCCGGGCTTTTGCTGATCTTGATGTTTGTAAATGTAGACATGGTGTGAAACCATTCCCAGGGCGGCAAATACCGAGGCCTTGTCATGGCCGTAGGCGTGTGATACCGCCGAACAAGGCAGCCCTTAGCGCCAGTATGAGACACATCGGGCTCTCCATTAACTACAATGTAAACCCTTCCACGGCAACATCCCAGGGAAAGTGCGCTGGGAGAGTGGTGACGTAGTTTAAAGAGCAAAGAGACACGACGGGCGGGCGGGCGAGAGGGGAGGTGGATGGGTCCAACAAACACAAGGCTTTCATCCAGGAGGCCGGTGTCCCGTGCGTTAAGTTTCACTTTCACGTTACAATCAGCTGTTCGTTTGTGTCCCGTGTTCACAACATTCAGTGTCATTTTCACTGTGCAAATGTAGTAGTTTTAAGCCCAACCATGTAGTTTTTTCCTAAAAACAAAGTGGTTCTGTTGCCTAAACCTATAGTGACAACAAAAGGGTGTGACAAAGGGGTGTGACAAAGGGGTGTGACAAAGGGGTGTGACAAAGTGGCGGTATGTGACGAGTTGGGAGTGAGAATGTGTTGGTGAAACATACACTTCCAGTTATATGGACAGACTTTATTCGACAGGAGCTATACGACAAACTGATCCATATTTCTTAAAAGCAGAGTGTGGAGAATTGCTTCGACATACGGACGGAGAGTAAATATTTTCGTACCAGATTTAATTAAGCCTGTGACTCAGAAAATACGTGGAATAAAAATGAAGTTTAAATTGACATTTGCACCAGAGAATGCCTTGAAGCTTGTTAGTCCAACACACGAGTTTAACTTCTGAAGTCCCTCCAAACTAATCAACTGGGATGACTCACGTTCACCTGATCTGTTGGTGTCTTAATCATGAATACTGAGCAGCAGCAGCACTGTAAGCTGCTTTGGATGAGACCGTCTGCCACATTCTGCAGCAGATGTAAATGTGAAAATACTTAATATCTGAATTTATATTGAACACTTCCAGATAGCTGAATCTTAGCTTAGCTAGATAGCTTATCAAGTGTTTCTTATTTACAAAATCTTTGTGATTTAACATAAAAGATGGAATTGCTCTATATGTGGTAGGAGTATACAAAGAAGTAGTATAGAAGTATTAACAGTAAAGTATGTTTTGATTAAGTATTGATGAATATATTGATAAACTGTGACATGCAATTCAATGTAGGTGGTATAATATGCCTTAAACTGTACCATGAAGCACTTTGAAGTATAGAAAATGCATAACATGTCACAAGTATGACTGACTTCAAGTGTCAAAGCTTGAAAAGTATAAAATCTTCTAACCTGGAAATATAAAGTGTCAAGTGTCAGCACCTCAGAGCTGTGCTGACAGTAGGTTCAGCTGTTGAATAAAGACACTTTGGCACTTTAGTTTCCACCTTGTGTTATCTTCAACTGCAGCAGAGGTCGTGCCTGCAAACGTGCTCATAGCTTCTAAATTTCGATCTCTCAGCAGGTTTTAATCCCAAACAATCACTTCACCAGCTCATTTTGCTGAGTAACGGGCAATACTTTCACAAAGAGAGAGAGAAGAAAACTTCAGCTGGAATTTTATTTTTAAATCAGTTTACACAACCTCATTGCATACTGACGCATTGTCAGACCCCTCGGCTTCACTTTTTTGGTCGCAGTAAACACGTAATTAATGTTGTTAATTATACAACAACTCTTGCTTAGGTTCAGGCAATAAAACCACTTAGTTAGGTTCAGGAAAACATGGTTGGGCTTAAAATTACTACGTTTTTACAGTGAAAATGTGACTTGACGTTGTGAACACGGGACACAAACGAACAGCAACAGTATACGACGAACCGGGCTAACTCTAATGTAAACCCACCTGCGGCATTATTTGACGGTTGGAGAAAGTGACTTAGTATTAATAGCGTGAGACTCTGCTCAGGGCAAGACTTTCAACCAGGAGACTGCTGTTTGTGTCCCCATGGAAACTAAAAGTAACGTTGACTTATTTGTCACTTCACTCTTTATCGTCGGTATCGTCAGTCCCGTGAGTCACGTGAGTCGCTTGTCAGTGCGTTAACGTCAACCACAACCGTTTCCTAACCCTAAAACTAAGTGGTTGTGTTGCCTGAACCCTAACTTCCTGTGAGAAAGGAAGTTTATTTTGAAAGGACACTATGCATGCAACGAGCGTATATTGGAACGCCCTCCTTGGTCCGTCGGAAAATAACGCAAGAGGGGTACCCTGTGCGTCGGTCTCCGATGCTGAGGGACAGTATTTGGCGTTTTTTTGAATCTTTTAATGATTTTGAAAAGGTTATGCATGCTTTTATCACCACACGTCTTGATTATTGTAATGCACTTTACGTTGGTGTTAGCCAAGCCTCTTTGTCTCGCCTGCAGCTTGTTCAGAATGTGGCAGCTCGTCTTTTAACTGGTACACGTAAACATGAGCACATCTCCCCTATTCTGGCTTCACTTCACTGGCTCCCTGTGCGTTTTAGGATTGATTTTAAGATTTTATTATTAACATATACAAGCTCCAACTTATCTCTCAGACCTTTTAAAACCACATCTTTTATCAAGGAAACTCAGATCCACTGAGCAGTTGCTTCTGACTGTCACAAGGTCTAGGTTGAAGCTCAGGGGTGACCGAGCCTTTTCAGTTGCAGCTCCAAAGCTCGGGAACGCTCTGCCTCCACATGTTCGGCTGTCCCCCACACTGCCTGTTTTTAAATGTAACCTCACAATGCACTTTTATTCCTTGGCTTTTGGCTCCGCACGAGAGTTGACTATTTTAATCCTTTTTCCTTTCCTATTGGTCTTAATGCTTTTATTATTTTAATGTTCTGTTGGTTTTAAGTTGTTTTATCGTGTTGTTTTTATGTTTTTATGTATAATTGCACTGCACTTTGGTCAACTTTTGTTGTTTTTAGATGTGCTTTATAAATAAATTTGGATTGGATTGACGAGTTGGGAGTGAGAATGTGTTGGCCCTGTGTGTCCCTTTCACTCTTTAAACTACCACAGCTCTTTCCCTGTGCGTTTACTGTTACTGCGGATGGGTTTACATTGTAGTTAAGGGAAAGCCTGGTGCGTCAGGTGACGGGGTGGTTTACACTCAGATGTTCCTTATTCACAGCAAAAATGTACAAAGTGGAGTTGTTTGTCAGAACGTGATTAGTTTTTAATTTAATTTCATGTTTGGGGCAGTGAAGCGAGTGGACCGTCTTTGGCCACTTGTGCAACAGCTACATGCAGTTTCTACAGTGTGACTGGTACTTTCTCAGTCAACCATATCGGTTCCTCGAGTGACGATGGGTAGGCAGCTGCTTCCTCTGACCCGGCCATCAGGGCACCCACCTGTTCACATATTGTGTGTAGACAGAAGAGTTTCATTTATGAGATCACTATGATCTTCTATACTCCGATCATTCACCAACATGCAAGCAAGATTGGTGTATTTATTATCACGAGCAGTTTGCTGCAAGTAAGTAACACAAAAGTGTCAGCGTTATATTGTTATGTATTATTGATTTGTGAATACTGAAGCATTAAATTAGGCTATAAGTAGCATTTTAATGTTGCAGCTGGTCGAGATGGAGCTAATTCTAACTACTTTGTTATGCTGCTTGATAGTTTAATAATTAATAATACATTCTATTCCGTAAAGTGGTCATATATTTTGTATGTAAAAGCTTAAAGCCCCTGCACACCCATTAGTCCCCTCACACACGGCGTTTTCACTTATGTTGCTTAATTAGACCTCTTGTCAGTACAGTGTGGGCGTCTACGAACTGTACTTCATTGTGCATCTGGTGATTTTGTTGTACTTTTTGGGGCGGTAAACTCCTCCATGTTATCATTATTATTAGTTCAGAGTTTGGTCATATAGCTTCACAACACCTGTGTGGCTGTAATTATTACTTTTATCAGTAACAAGTAGGCTATAGAGTAAGGGATTCAAATTCAGTAATTACATTACAGTTATTATACCCAGTAACACTCTGTTATTTTGACAATTTCAGGGTCGTCTTGTCCACTGTCTGTCTTACCGGGAGTTTGATGGACGGGAGTGGCACACAGCGGTTATTCTCTACTAAAGGAAGACAAATGCGACTCCAGGTAGGTAACTCCTCTGTTGGTTAGTTTATATATTGTGTTTTACTTAGCTGGTGCTTGTTAGCCATTAGCAATCCTATTTTCCGGTATCAGCTGGTTTTGTTCAGAGTTGTAGAGAGTGTGAATCCTGCTGCTGTTTCACTGTGAGGACGGGACTGATGTCACCGAAAGATAGCTGTTAATGGTCAGTAACTATGGTAACCTCCACGACTGTCAACTGACTGCTCATTAAAACACAATATCTGATGTCAGAATGTAATTAATTAGTGCAGTTGAGTGATTAGTAAAGTAATGTAGGCTACTGTAGTTCATGACTTTTTCAATGAGTCATTATTTACAGCTGTTAAATAAATGGAGTGAAGTAAAAAATTAAGTACATACATTTACTCAAGAAAGTTAATGTAGACCTACTAGGCTACTTAACAAATTTTAGTATTTTATTTCCATTTCATGACTTTATTGGCTACTTCTACTCCATTACATATTCAGAGGAAAATATTGTAGGCTACTTCACGTTATCTGACGGCTTTAGTTACTAGTTGCTTTAAAAACTAATATATAAAACATATGAAGAAAATATGATGCACTGTATAAGATTAAACTACCCAACAGTATATTAAATAATTTGTCAATTATTTAAAAAGAAATGACCAGCAACTGTCAATTGTTAGTAGCCTAAGAAGTATGAAATCATTTTCATGCAAAAAAGCATTTCATTGTTTCAGCTTCTCAAATGTGAGGATTTGCTGATTTTTCTTGTCTTAAACTGCAGTAAACTGAATAATTATGAGGTTTGGACTGTTGGTTGGAAAAAAGACATTTGAAGATGTCACTTTGAGTTCTGTTTAATTGTGATGGGGAATTTCTCTCTATTTTCGTATGTTTTACAAACCAAATAATTTATGGATTGATCAAGAAAATAATCAGAAGATGAATCCATATGGAAAATAATCATTAGTTGGAGCCCTCTATATAATAGTTATAGTAAAAATGAGCTCCAACTTAAGCAGCTATACGAATAAAGAGCTGTAAATATTGGCTACTGAGTTACTTCCCACTGTTGGAGAAAGTAAATACTGTATACTGTTGGTAACTGTGAATGCTGAGCACACAAAGGCAGTGAGAGACAGCAGAGTGTGAGGGCAGCTACAATATCAAAATAATTAGATGTGATATCGGGGACCGACACAAGGAAAAGCTTTTGTGATTACGGGATTACGAGACAACATTGGAGGAACATGTTTCATTCAGAGGTGTGAAAAGTAACGTTGATCCCTGTCGTCTCTGCTCAGTTTGACAGTGAGCGTCTAGTGCGGGGACCAGCTGGTTCTTTGATGTGATTTTTTTTTTTTTTGGACCTCTTACATATTTTACATCACACCAGAGTGTTTTTAGGCCAGCGATATTCTCCTAAATCCCCCACTTTCCTGTTCCCTCTGATTACTGTCTGTGACAGCAAAGAGACTAAAGCGCTCCAATTACCAGCTGTCCAATTAACCCGTATCTGTCTGCTGTTTCTTCTTGTTGTTGTTGTGGTGAAACTGTGTCTCTTACATGAGTAGAGTTTGTGTCGGTGATGCTGGTTGCAGAATGTAGGACAGTAAATAAAAGGATGGGGGGGCTGTGATGGGGAAGAGGCTGAAGGATCCACTGCAGAGGATTTTACTGGAGCTTCAGATTTTCTGGCTTATGAAAACAGTATTTATTTTGCGGTTAGATAACCTGATGTATCTTGCAGAAATTACACATTTTTGTTGTAGCTCTCTCTGCATCTCCTCGACACCGAGGTTGTCTCGGTACGTTGTTCTCTGTGGTTTCGCTGTCTGCTACCGTTTTGTTTGTCATTATGTTTTTCCCCGCAGCTCTGTGTAGTCCTGCACTTTTTGAGAATGTGCCAAGCACAGCTGAGTGACAGTAGTGATAACATGCAGTGAATGTTAAGCTTCCTCTTAGTCACAGGGAGACCTCACACTCACACACACACACACACACACACACACACACACACACACACAGACAGGCAGCGAGTGAGTCAAATCCTAAACCTGCATCTTTGATATGCCCACTGGCACTAATGAGATTTGTCATCTTTTCCAACAGAATAACTGCAGTCATTGTTCGGTGTTTGCGTGTATCCCCACATGCAGACACACACACACACACACACACACACACACACATACACACACTGGTAAGAGTTAAAGGTGCATGCTCCCTAGATGCAGTCTTAGTGTCTGCAGCTTGCTTGACTTCCAATCAGTGATTCAGCTCATTTCAAACATGAATTTCCCTCGTGGCTGCAGAGCAAACAGTGACTATGTTTACATGCACACTAATATTCCAAACATGACAATATTCTGAATTTAATACGGGTCATGTAAACAGCATATTCCATTTTGGGATTTATATATCATTATTACATACATACTGTGTATATATATACATATACTTCTAATGCATTAATGCAACTTGCATTTTTAGGTCATAGCGGGCTCAGTTTTAAAGCTAGAGTGAAGATACTGGCATCATAAGAAAGACAGAAAATCTAGAAAAATTGTAGAAAACCTAATGAATCCATTGGTACCAACCATGTCATACTAGCCTGCCGCGAAGGAGGCTAAATAACGCTCCAAACTTAGGCTGCATTATGGTGAGGAAAAATTGGCATGGCCATTTTCAAAGGGGTCCCTTGACTTCTGACCTCAAGATATGTGAATGAAAATGGGTTCTATGGGTACCCACAAGTCTCCCCTTTACAGACATGCCCACTTTATAATAATCACATGCAGTTTGAGGGCAAGTCATAGTCAAGTCAGCACACTGATACACTGACAGCTGTTGTTGCCTGTTGGGCTTGTTATGATTTGAGCATATTTTTTATGCTAAATGCAGTACCTGTGAAGGTTTCTGGACAATATTTGTCATTGTTTTGTGTCATTAATTGATTTCCAATAATAAATATGTACATATATTTGCTCACTCCCATCTTGATAAGAGTATTAAATATTTGACAAGACCCTTTAAGGTACATTTTGAGCAGATAAAAAATGTGCAATTAATCGCAATTAACTATGGATAATCCCGATTAAATATTTTAATCGATTGACAGCTCTAGTTTTTTTTCAAAGTTTTCCACTGGTGCTGGAGTTGTTTGACTCTTTCATTCCTTCAACCACCTTCTTGAAAAGGTCGGAGTTGCGATATTTGCATATATCCAAAAACCTGTTGATATTCAAGTCTTTCATAATGTTTAAAAGTAGGTGCGTCTCTCCTTCTTTTCTTTTGGTCATGCATCTCTGCAAACTGTTGGCTAGCTGTTTGGGTACAACACACAGAGCTGAACTAAACTACGTAAAAACCCCAATTGAGATGCATATTCTGAATGTGCTGTTTATATGTCCAAATAATGCTCCTAAAACCTGAATAATATCGGCATATCCCACATGTCTTAATCGGAAAACGCTCCATTCGGAAAAGGCCTAATTCAGAATATCCAAAAGGACTATGCTGTTTACATGACCCGTATCAAATTCCCAATATTGTCATATTCATAATAATAGTGTGCATGTAAATGCTGTCAGTGACACAGGACAAAGACCGCCATGATTTTTGAGTTGAATAGATGAATACAAGGTGAAATGGAGACAAAAAGGTACAGGTACGAGCAGCACACTGTGTGTTATCGATTTAAGTGGTATATTAATGTTTCCCTCAGACCTCCTCAGGCTCCTGTCGGTGTTGATGATATCTGTGATTGGTGAGTCAACAGGAAATTAAACCACAGAGGTAACACCTCATAGCCTCACCAGCACTTCAAGGCTGAGACAACTCGAAGGGCCACAGAAAATAACATTTCCACACCGACGTGCTCTTTTTTTGTGACATATTTCTTTAGAAACCCTACTGTCTGGAGACCCCAGCGTTTAATAGGTTTTCATTTCTCCTCACCTTGGCTATCTGGCTGCTGGTTATTGGCCACAGTGAGTTTATACCTCCGATCCTTCAGAAGGTTTTTCAGCTGTGTGATTGATTTGACTGTGAAAGGCCATGAAGGGCAATAGCCTGTTTGGCCTCTTCATTGCCCGCGCACTGATGGAGCTTTAGAAAAGAGCCTCGGTGTTATTTGAATTTCAAATGAGAACAGAAGTGAGGCACGACGCACAAAAAGACTAAAGCATCCAGAGTGAGCAGAGACTTGTCAGGGGTGAGTGTGCGCTTTTTAAAAACTGGCTCGCAGAGAGAGAGAGAGGGAGATATGCAGCGATGGAGAGTGGCGTCAGAGTAGCTTTGTAGCATTAGTAGCAGGAACAGAACCTGGCAACTGTAGATGTGCTACTTGGCTCCAGCCTCCTTACATAACATAAAAAGCAGGAGGAGAGTAGCCAGAGGCCTGCGAGCACGGCTGATGAACTGCCGGGCACGGAGCGCTCCTCTGATACCTGGAGGCACCAAAGCGCAGGCCACTTGACAGGTCTAAAAATAGGCAGGAGACGAGAACAATGTGGTGACAGAGAGAGCGAGTGGGAGTACAACGGAAACACCTTTTTTTTGGTCTTTATTGCCATCTCTGTGAAGTGTACTCGGGGGCCAAAGAGGAGCCTTTTGTGTGGCTTTGATAGTAGCTGGAAATAATTTCCTGTTGACTCATGAAGCTGAGTTTAGTTTGTCGCAGCGCCCCGCTGTGATGCCTTCTATTTGCACCTTCAGTGGTTGCATAACTTTTGATTTATAGGGGTGGACTTCCCGTCTTTTTCCACTCTTTAATCCCCCACACTACCCCCTCGCTTCCTGACATTTTGTACTGATGTTTGTGTGTGCATTGCAGCGCTCAGCTTAACTCTGCCTGCCACCCATCCTAATCTGCTCTCCTGGCCTCAGAGCTAACAAGCTTAAAGAAAAAACAGAGCAGTGGTCAGCAAGAAAAATCAGCCCGGCTGTCACGGATATTTTCACCCTGCAGTTGACCATCGGTGCTGAAACGTGTGCGTGGGATGCAAATGAGGAGGTGCATGTGTGTCTAACCCAGTGGGCTACCTCTGGGGTCTGAGAGGTGAAGCCAATGCAGAAGTAAATAGGGATGTTAATAATTAACAGTTTAACCGACTTTTTACCGATTAATGCTATCGGTTAAACGATTAAAAAACATATTCAAAATCAAATAAAAAAGCTGAGCAAAACTCATAAGTGTGGCTTGTCACTTAAAGGAGAATAGCTTGTCCACCTTAACAGCCCACCTCAAGTGAGTCTGAGGCGACGTTGCAGGATACCGACAAATTCACCGACAAATAAACTGTGCACACACTGCGCTGCTACGTTCACAGCTATAATGGCACCGACAACCCCACACTCATCGCCGCCACACAAACACGGTCTGTCTGACACTCGCTATATACCGGGCTGACAGACCGTATGTTTGTGACAACGGCGAGCACGAAACCACTAGCAACGCTACAACTGCGAACGTAGCACATGCACACACACGGTCTGTCGGACACGCGTTAACTTTACTCTGACCACCTCGCAGCTAAACTAAATGATGCAGTGGAGACTTTTACTGGAAAAGTGGCTGCATGTGTCCTCGACAATACATGCAGCATCGTAGCTGCTACAGTAACTCTCCCGGTCGGGTGAACTGGAGACTCAGTTGTCTGTTTTGCACATACACTGCAGCTGGCACGGGTAATAATCGGTTAACGAGGGTCGATTATCGGTCAGAAAATTCTAAATTAGCATACCTAGCCTAAAACTTGCATTCTTTCTAATAGCCAGCAGGGGGCGACTCCTCTGGTTGCAAAAAGAAGTCAGATTTTATAGAAGTCTATGAGAAAATGTGTCTACTTTTCACTTGATTTATTACCTCAGTAAACATTGTAAACATGAGTTTATGGTCTCAATCGCTAGTTTCAAGTCTTTTCAATACAGCATGATGTTCATTTAGTAATTTATGGTCCCATTTAGAGTCAAATAGACCATAAAGCAGGGGATGCTTTAGGGCTTGGCTACCTTGTGATTGACAGGTTGCTACCACGGCGTTTTCCCGTCTGGGAGTTGTCTGTGTTTTCGTCTTAGAACTTTAACCCTTTCGCAGTGTGTTTTCAGTTCATGGAAGTTAATTATAACATTTTTGGATGCCTGAAAACACTTATTCAGCATTTGGTTGTACTTAGCTCCACCCTCTGGTGTCACTTCTGGTTGCAAATACCAGGACGGCGACAGCCAAATACCAAGACGGCGACGGACAAAATGCCAAACTGGTGGCTTCAAAACGGCAGTCCACAAACCAATGGGTGACCTCACAGTGACCTCTTATATGCACTCTTTGGTTCAAGAATACTTTTCCTATTGCACAAGACATTCTGCATATAAATATAGCTACATATATCAGCTGCAGCAGTACATTGTGTTATAAGTTATAAGCAGAACATCAGAGGCCAAAGAGAGAACATGATCTCTCCGCTCTCTATAAGTAATTTAAAAAATCCAATTTCTGAAATGTACACTTACTGATAACTTCTTTTTTTTTTTTTTCACTTCAGCAAAGCCAGAGCATGGAAAATATCTCCTTTTGTGTTCATCTAATTGGTTTTTATTGTATCTTTTCCGTGGTTCATTCGCTTGTATCATGTGCAGTGATTAGGATTCCTCTTCTTGTCTGAGCCGTTAAAACCGGCTGGAAACCACAGCAAAGAGAAACATAACCCCAGAGCTTTCTAATCCACCCACTATCCTCTGCTCTGACTCCATCTGCATACGATGTGGGAGGCTATTGTGTGAACTGCCTGATCTGATGCCACATTAAATATGGACAACGCACACACACACCTCACACACATAACCACTTATCATTTAATAAAGGTACCAGAAGTATAATCAAGACCTCAAATGAAAAGGAGCAGGGAGAGATTTCTACATGTTTTTGCGCAATTTACAATCTGTTTTGTACTGCTGGCAGTTCATTGTTCTCTGGGTAGATCTGCAGTAAAATGTTTCCTAACGAAAATAAAAAGCTTTTGTTGTTATTGCACATGTGCAACAAATATGGCTAGAGGCTGAAGATAGCACTTTGGGGATGTTGATGTAGTGTAATATAGTTTGGGGACAATATTTCTGCTAGCTTTTAATTTGATGCAGCATGCTTTACTCAATGAGCTTACATAAATTTGGTAAAAAGCTCAGCGGAGTCTTTATGAGCAATTGTTGCCTCCAGCTGCGTGCAAAAACTCTGCGTTAATGTCTGATTTTGTATGTGCATTTATATATCACGCTTGACCTCGCCGATTCAAGTATGAGCCACAAAAATGCCAGAAAGTTGTGACAAAAATACGGCTTTACTCTCCAACCCCCCCCCCACACACTAACACTAAGCACTCTGATGATTTCTAACTTACTGCTCAATATCACTATGACCAAGCTCCCATAATCCCCCCTGACATGTTCCACAGGCTGCATATTTTACATCCGAGTTGAAGTTATTTTTGTCTGGGCTAAGAGGTTGCAGAGTGTGACATCACATCACATCTGCAGCTGAGATTCTCTGAAAGAGGAAAACGCAGATTCACGAGCAATGAAAGGATGCATTATGATTCACATTTAGCTCATATGAGTTTTCACCGCGATGCATTAAGAAATCCATATATTTTCGTTGGCTTATCCGTCTTCCTGCTGGTGTTAAGCAGTTTAAAAGTCTCTCACTCTTTGGGTGTTTTTTTGTAGTAAAGGTGGAAATGAGCTGCAGCAGAGCACGGCTCAGTAATCCTGCCCTCTGCGCCTTCCAGCCACACACTCCTTATTTACTCCTGACAGCTTCAAATTGAAACTGTGATCACATTTTCCACACTGTTCCTCTGCCACGCTCACTTTTAGAGGCGACCAGCCTTTACACACTGAAGTTTTTTTCCCCCCTCTTGTTTCTCTCCCTGTCTCTCCCTCCTGATATCTCTCTTTCTCCCGTCTCGCTGCATGCCAGGCTGGCTTCCTTCCTTCAGGGATTCATCAATAGCCGACCGACCCTGACATCGTTTTTGTTTTCTGCGAGTCCTCCAGCCTCTCTCTCTGTCTCTCTCTCTGGATTGGACAGTCCATTTGTTAAGACTGAAGATAAAAAAAAAGACAGATTGGATTTGAGATTGGATTAGGAGAACAGAGAAGGGGAAGAGGTGGATTAATCAAGGCCAGTGTGTTTCTCTGGGTGACAGCTACAGACAGTTCTGTCATTACCGTCTGATAAGATGGGAGCAAAGGCTCCTGCCTGGCGAGTAAATATAGGCTGTTTGTCTGAACTCTCTCTCTGTTCTTGTTTGTACTTCAGCGATAGTGGATTTATCTGAGGATTGCCTCCAGGAAGAAGCACATACAGAGTCATTGTATGAGAGTTGGCTAAAACCTGCAGGAACTCTCTCTCAGTTCAACCTTTTACATTTAATTCAGTTAGTTTTACTGGCATGGTTGCACATAATTCAACTTGTAGACTCCAGTGGTACACAGTAAGAGTGGATAATACGTTAAATCCATAGACTGGAACAGATGGCTCTGTCTGAGCACACACACACACACACTTAAAGGGCAAAGACATCTAAATCCCAAAATGAGCTAAAAAGTAATCAATAGCTCCCTCCCTCTTGTTTACTCACTGAATAACCGTCTCGATACACTCTAAACACACACATTCAAGCTTAAAACTCACACACGAAATGTCACTGGTGTCTATTCACATCCTCCCTGTTAAATGGATGACTGAGGGCCCACCTATAGCCTGCAGCCAGAGCGTATACATACACAGCGCGGCCGTGACAGCCAGGCACTTTGTTTGAGTTCTGGCTCTGTGCCCAGACTCGCTCTACCGTGATGTTGTGGGCAGCCCATCGAGCGCTTGGTTGGACTTCACATCGCTCATTAGCCGCCCCAGTGCCACACAGGCCAGCAAGCAGAGAGGAACATGGGAGCCCATGCTCGGGCCCAAATGGTCTGCAAGACTCCTCTTCTGCTCATGTGCTCCCATATCGTTATTGCTCACTAGGGATGTCACTAGAACTGATACTTTGGTACCAAGTTGATGACAAAATTCTGAAAACGGGACTTATCTGCAGTACCGCAGGTACCGTAGGTACGGGGGATCAGGGCTCGAGACTAACCTCGCCCCGTCGTCCCGGGGACAATAGAAATTTTCCCTGATAATGCTACATTGTGAACAACAAATCCAGGTTGAAATCGACAGGAGGAGAGCTAGCTAACGTTAGCTGTTAGCAGCCGGTGGGCAGCACAGTGCTGCTTGGCTAAATAACGGAGCCAAAGAACACACTTTATATTGCCAAGAAATTAAAGTCAATTGTTCGTTCCATTGTAACGTCAGCGCCCAGCAGCTTCCGCCATTTTGCACTGAAAGCGACTACCATATGCCAGTAAAACGTCCGCATAAAAAGTGCCGAAAAAAAAGTAAAACAAAATTATTTATATTCTATTGTCATATCTACCGAAATGGCCTGTGGTGAACAATACAATTTTATATATATAATAACCATTTTCAGTACAAAATGTCAGCAGCAGCTGTTGTCAAAAAACACCGGAGTTTCGTCTCTTTGCTTCTATACTCTTTGACGGCAACAGAGGTTGCATTGAGTTACATTATGATGCATTCAGGCTCTATTCAGTAAATGAGTACTGGGCAAAGGAGAATTATAATATTATCATGATGTGTTCAAATAAAATTTGTTTTTTGGTGATAATCTTGAGGCGGATCATCAGGAATTAATAATAAGTTCGCAAAAGGTAGGTGTAGGTTGAAGTTCATGGGATTTATTGTTTTGTTTTTGTTTTTCACCGTGGTATTGAATTGGGTATCGAGAATCGTGGAATTTCACTGATATTGGTATCCACTACTAAATTTCTTAGTAAATTAAATTAAATTAAATTAAATTCAAATAAAACAAAAAGATGTTTCTAAAAGATTAGATGGGGAATGTATCAGTATCATCAGTATCTCTCGATAGCAGGTAGAATGAACGCATAGTCTTTTGTTTTGATAGGACCGTTTTTCCACCAAAATTAGTGCGTATATGCAGGCTTTTTAAACACTGGAAAACCCGCTAAAATAGGTGATAGACTCCTTTCCCATTGCCAGTAGGCATGTAACATTTCTGTTTTTTTCTTCTTCTGGTGTGTCACATTTGACGTCACGAACACGCCTGAAAACAGGACTAGCAAAGAGTGAAGATATTATGGTGGCTACTTCTTTTTTTGTATCTGTTACTTATTCAGTCTCTCTTTCAAACTCTCAAACCAGAGTTGGTGATTGTTGGAACATTGGAAAGACTAACAACGACAGTTCTGATGATTTTTATTTTGTTTTTTGTCGAGTAAAGAAAGAAGTGTTTTTTACGACAATCAGCGATGTAAAATTACTGTTTCTTTCAATGGAGTCTGGTGGCACACGTAACAGCTGTTTCTTTTCACATCTAACTCAATGAATTAAGGTTTTATTTCGACCAAACTATACAGTTGGTGATTGTTGGAACAGTGGAAAGACTAACAAAGATGCTTTTGATGAGTTTAATTTTGTTTCTGTCGAGTTTGAATGACGTGTGTTTCGATGATCTGCGAGGTATATTTGCTGTTGTCTGACTGGAGTCCGGTGGCTTTGAGGAGAGCATAGTAATTGTAGGTTTTGTACATGAATAGATTATAACAATTGTTGAAATCCCTATTGATTTTATTCAGTATATATTCACCTCAACGTGCGCATCGTGCCGGAAAAGGGGCGTGACACCCGGGTGTCATGTTTCCATCCCTGCAGATAAATACCCTTGACTGCTGCAGTCATTTGTCCCAGGAATGAATGCTGATTGTAACCTTTCCCACCAAAGACAAAAGCCAGATGTTAGTGGGTGTTAGTGTATTTCTTGTCCAGTGGGAAACGGCTCTTTAGAGTGTGTATGTTACTGAAGAGGTGTAAATCTCAGTGGAAGTCATGTACATCTTGTGTGTCAGCGAGAGCAGATGGTGCAAATATAACACAATAATACAGAGATGAATATGCATTAGCAGAGGCCAGGCATCTCAATTTCACTTCAGTTAAAAGAAATGTGAGGTCATCAAGCCAGATGTATCCGAGGCAAAATGGGCATGTGGAAAAAGATGAATCTATAAATAACACTTGAATTGCAATTAGTGATAAAGTCCCCATGAAATGAAAAATACATTTTCCCAGTTTTAATCCTGTGTTAATTGTTCATTTATCTCTTGTTACATCAATCAATCAATCAAACTTTATTTATATACTGTAGCACCTTTCAAACAAGTCAAATGCAGTTCAAAGTGCTGTACAGAAGATTGACAAAAATATAGAGTGTTAAAAATGTATTTAGAGACTAATGCACACCAAAACAACCAATATAAAAGTTCATTGAATAAGAAAGCAATAAGAGATTGGTATTTAAGATAATAAAAGATAAACAAAATACAAGGAAATAAAAATAACAATAAAAATAAATAAATAAAAATTATGAAACTACAAAAAATAAGCAGATTGTATTAAAATAATAGAATTTTAATAAAATAAAATAGAATAAAGGAGATAATAATGATCAGCAATAAAAAAGTTGATTAAATAAAATAGAGTAAAATAAACACTACAATGATGATGATAAATAAAATAATAAAATAAAAAAATAATAAAATAATATTACAAATAAAAAACATAAAATTATAACACTATAAAACACTACATAAAGGCCAGACTAAAAAGATGGGTTTTTAGTTTATGTTTAAAAATATCAATATTTTTATATACATGCCAAATATGTGTCAAAAAAAACAGTATCAGACTATTTTTACATCAAAACCTGATCTTGTCTCTTCCTGTAAACTGTTTCAAATGTTTGATGACTCATCCTGCACTCGGGGGGCGTTTACAAAAATTCATCCAATCAAATAAGACTTTGGGCGACGAGCTAGTCAATCGTTTGTGGATCGAATCAATATATGTTCTTTGATTGTAGTCGCTAACAGAGCAATATGGAGAGAGACAGGAAGAGATGTGTTTTTGCATATCAGTGGGCAAAAACGCTGTTTTCATTTCCGAAACAATGTGGCTGAGGTCTAAGGCAAGGCAGCTTTATTTGTATAGCACATTTCAGCAACAGGGCAATTCAAAGTGCTTTACATAAACATTCAAGAACATTGCGACAAAGTGCAAAAGAACAATAAGATATAATTAAAACAGTCATAAAAACATAAAAACGATAAAGATTAGAAAATAAAAACAAGTTAAAAATAAAAGTTAGAATAGAAGCTAAAATAGAGTATAACACACAAGAGTAAAAGTTCTAGTGCAGCATAAGATAATTATTTGGTTTTATAAAAGGCAGCAGCAGCAAACAAGAAAGTTTTATGCTTTGATTTAAAAGAACTAAGAGAACTAATAATTCATTCATTTTTAGCGGCCCAATCAAATCCGAATTATTTGATTTAAATCCCTCTTGTAAATGTACACCGCTCAAAAATTCTATTTCACTGTGAGATATGTCACAATACAGCAGATAGAGACGCTCTAACTTCCCTTTCATGGGGACTTTAAAGGCTGTTTTCTTTGCCAACTTCAACTTTTAACATTCAATAACTTTCAGCAGTGAGAAACAGAGACTGCACTGCTGAAATGTCAAGCTTGTTGCTTTAATAATGACACAGGCTCGTGTTGCCAAAATAACCATTGTGTCATGCTCACGCCGCAAATGTGCATGTCAAATAAAGAAAGAAGCAATTAAAGGCGACTCCCGGTGACAATACCTCGTTTAAACCTCATAAGCATTTTGTTGTCATTTCCCCCGTGTATAAGCAAAATGCCATCCTCTCTCTATACGGCCGTGCTTTGTGGATCCAAGAGTGAGATTAAGATGAACGCTCTACCCCTTTTTGATTTGATATGATCCATGACTTCATGTAGCTTGGAAATGAACATCCAGCTGTGCATTGTCTGTGAGATGTGTATAAAGTCAGCGTGATGCAGTTTCCTCTGCAGATAATGCATCTTATTTGTTCACGGTCTTTCATAGCGGTGCAATAATCCGAGCCATTTTTTTAATGCCACGGCCGTCTGCTCAGACTTGTTTGTGTGAGAGAGAGAGAAAGAAAGAGACACAAGGATGATGATGACCTGGAGCTGCCAGTCTGTTAAAGCACTGGACAAATAGTTTTTGACGTGACATCGTATAATTAAATATAATTTGGTTTGCTCTTCACTCGGGCTGTTTATTTATTCTGTTGCTTCCATGATCTTAACATTCCTGCAGCTTACTGTATGTTGCTTCCTCCTCCTCTTCCTCCTCCTCCTCCTTCGCCTCGCTCACTTCATTTCTGCCAACCTCAGCTTCAATGAGGCACGAATCCGTGACTGATTCTCACCTGCACCTTCATTTGCTGCCTCAGCTTGTTAGGGGCTAAAAGCTTTATATGATGGATAATCTCAGCTGTTGTGTATTATCCTTGAGTTGCAGCCATGTTTTTTTTGTGTACTATATCAATTTGGTTTCCCACAACAGTGCAACCTTTCTATAGGTTATTGCTCACAATAATCAATAGATCCATAGGATACGAATGAAAATAGAACAAAAATAGAAAAATAAATGTTTCCAAGAATAAAAGGATTAGATGGTGAATGTATCATCATTATCTCTCAAGGGCAGGTAGGATGGACGCAGCAACGGGGTCTCTCAGGAAGGCGTATAAATAGCACGGACATTCCGCGTGTCATGAGAACGTATTTTTGGCCTTTTTGCGTGTCATTTGTACGCCACGCAGATGTCTTCAGTTAGATTTAGGCAACAAAATCACTTAGTCAGGTTAAGGGAAAAACATTACGGGTGGGCTTAAAATAAGAAAGTAAACTAAGTCAAATACATACGGAAACAATGTAACACAACTACGGAAAATACATCACACACGTCACTAAAAAAACACGTGAAAATCGTCACGTGACAAACGTCGCTAACGTAAATTACAAAATAAAACGCCAGTCCCAAACACGTTGGTTAAAAGTTCGGTGTTTGTTGGATCCATCCACTTCCCCTCTCGCCCACCATAAGCGGTCTTTCTCGCTTTTTATACTACGTCGCAAGCTCTTACTGTAGCATTTATAGAGTGCTGCAGGGATGACGTATTTTTGTAGGCCAACCAGGAAGTTAGCATCGCTCTGGTTCCCTCGACAAAAAGCCAATGGGATTGTTCCATTGGGTTTTGGATTATTGCAGAAAATAAGTTCTGTGGTAAACAAATGTTTATGATACTTACATGTTTTGTTCAGCAAGATAATCTCCACAAATGAACACCACTTATATGATTTTTGAAGTGCGAATGCAATCGTCAGAAGTAAAAAGCTAACGTTAGGCTATAAACAAACCGCCGCATGAGCGTGAGTATACACAACGAGGCTGTAAAGGCAGACAAGTCGCCGTAATGAGGTTTAGTAGTCTCTTTTAGCCACTTGTTAGCAACCGCCTTTTTAAAGACACTTCAAAGCTTCAAAATTCACAAGTGGAGTATTTACTGACGTATTTTATGTCGTAGAACAAAACGTTTAAATCTCTTCAGCTTGTGTTGACCACAGACCTTATTTCAGTCATCTAACTAAAAACCCATTGACTTCTAGACGAGGGAACCAGAAGTGCTAAAATTCTAACTCATTTCCGTGTTTTAGGACTCATTCCTGTAGCATATATGCGTTTACATTGCAGTAAATACAGGATACATGGTGTACAACTGACACGCTGGAATCAAGAAAGGCGTTCTTATTGCATGTTAAATGCCTTGCACATTATCGCAGCATTCATAAGCCTTTTCATGCGAACAGGCTGATTTTTTCCTCTTCAGTGTGATGACTAATTTCCAGCTCAGCGTCTCCCTCTTTAAACTAACACTTCAGTATATCTCTCCCTCACCCTCTCTTACATACATACACCATCCCTACATTTTGTTTAAAATTAAACATTCATTTAACTTAACTACGACTGTGTGATAAATAATTGCTGTGATTTAATTAGCCAACCCAGCAGGGGAATTTACTCTCATCTACAGGGTTTGGTTAAGTCCCGAAGCCTCGACTTAATTAATGAATTCATACGCTTCCTCATATACTATAAACAGCATTCACACCTGTTACTTTCTTATCGCCACAAGGCAACAATCAATTATTTAACATTTCATTGAAGCTGCCTGCGTGGCTCTGGATCTGTCAAGCTCAGCTCGCCATCCCGCTGTCAGCTTCACAGACTTGTGCACTTATGCGGGAAGAAATTAAATACTATATTTGTACGTCTGTGTTTAATCAGAGATCTGTCACAAATGTGTCCTCGTGTCACTCTTGGTTCCTCTCTCCCTGCTGTCGCTGTGGGTGTTTATATGCCCCGTGTGTCCCTGACATTGGCAGGAAGCTGCTGGGGTTATTCATGTGACGCAGTGATGTGTGCAGACTTGGAGAGATATTCCACTTCCCTTTTGGGAGGCGTTGACCCTCAACACTAGAGGCCGGAGACCGTCTCTCAAGTGCAGCGCCGACCTCTCACTGTAACACGGCTGACATTGACCCAGAAACACGCAGCTTGCAGTCAGATTTATTCCACTATTTTGTGTGTGTGTGTGTGTTGTAGTGAAGAAGAGTGTGGGCAGTTTCATCCTTGAGGGGTTGAACATTTTTTATTTCCCATCCCTGCAGGCTGGACTGTAGCGAGTGATGTGATGGACAGAAAATGTGAAAGTGGGTTAGACAGATATATCTGCTCTCTCAGTGTGTTACTAAATCTATTATTAAAATAGATTTATTACTAATTGAATTTTGGCTGTTCATGGTTGCCCAACTTCAATAAAATGGAGCAACAGAAAAGAGAAGAGAGAAGTTAATTTGCATGGCTTTCAGTTGGGACTGAAGTTTCATGTAAGGATACAAGGGCTGTATAACAGGGTTTTCCTACTGTGCTTTGCTTTAAGGTGAAAAGAAACCAACTAGTGTTGATTATTTATGGTGTTTTAGTTTTGGTCGTACAGTCTAAAATCAGTTATTTGATAAAGTATTGTATTGAAATGGTTTTGGAAAACAGTTAGAGTAGCCCTACGGTTATATTGTACTGTTATATCAGTTATGAAGATGTTCCATTCAAGTTTGCATTGATCGTCTTTTACATCATAAGAACTTTTTTAATAAAGAAAAGATGGTCTTCACTAAATTGCAGAAAATCATAATCGCCTGGAAGCCAAATTGGTCCATTCACAGTGACCACATGGAAGTAACTGTTCTTCAGAGGTGCAGTTTTTATATAATCCTAAATCGACTCAGTAATATTTAAGACAAGTACAACTAGTTGAAGACATTCTTCTACTTTCTTTTATCCTAGTTTTATTATAAACAATGTAAATTAATTTGAATTTGTTTTATATATTTTTCCGTCTAAAACCCATTGTGCATATCTTGTTCTTGTCCGGGTCATATTGATCACTATAAGCGGATGATTATTATAACCACATTTTTGTTGTTGTGCATCATTTCTCATGCAGATTACCTTCTAATTAACATTTGTATATTTATTACATGAAGTTATGAAACGGACCGCTTTGCTATTTACTGGCTCGTTGAAGATTCTTCCGCCTTTTCCCTCACCGAGGATGAGGCTTTGCCGTTTTTTTTCCGGCTCTGCAGCACGAGCCCCTTTGCCGGGGCTCCTCGCTCGCTCACCGGTAGGTGGAGGGAGACGGGCGCCGGTCTGCATGTGTGCTGCAGAGCCGGTTGAGGATCGGCAAAGTTTCACTCTGGGGGCATTGCGTGACCAGGCATTATCAATCCACTTGATGAGGGCGGATTCAACCACAGGTGCTTTCCATGGGCACATTCATTTTTTATTCAGAGAAATTCCTTTGCCCGTCATGATTTCAATGTGCACGCAGCATCAGCCTCAGGTATCCAGCCGTAAAGCAGATGGTCCGCGAAGCAAAGTATCAAAGGAGTAAAGTAAAAATAAAAATAAAATTCAACCGTTAGTCTAACATAGTTTTAAAATATTTTTCCATACATTGTCATGTATGAAAAGACCCAAAATGAACACTGTAAGTGGATTACTTGATTACTATAAGCAAATTATTCCCAAGCTTTATGATCCATATAAGCTGTAACCGTGATCACTATAAGAGGTTTCCACTGTGCCATGCACTACATACCCAATATGTGTACTATCGTAGCATGTACGCACTGAGCAGTAATTTATGTCTTCACTTCCTGAGAGCCTCCCTGCCAATTGGAGACGCGTAACCATGGTAATCCGTGCCAACCTCATGTGACCAAACCAAAGTCTGAACTAATTTAAATATATATATTACACCTAGTAAAGTGAAATCTTATACTTACACTTAAATTGAAGCATTATTGACGTTACAGAACTGTCCGTCAATGTCTGTTATGAACGTTGTCGTCACTACCGCATTGCATTGTGGGATATTTATGCCGACGTAGTGTCCAGCGTTTGCATACTGCAATATTTCACCAGACATAGTATGCAATTTGCGTATACTAAGGTTTCGGACATACTGAAATATCTCACATACTGTTTTTAGTGTATTAAATAGCATGTTAGTATATTGTCCTGGCAACCAACCAGGAAGCATCCCTCCTCCCTCTCTTACATGTGAGGAAGGGTCGCTTCAGGGCCAGTATGGACATGACGAATGATTGCAGTGACCAATGACTCTTTTAATTTCCATATGGACATGTGAGTATTGTATAACTTTAAAAGAACCTGTCTTTTAAGGCCTCACAATCATGTTGAATTCATTTACTACTTCATGAAACATTTACAAAACCTGTTTTTATGTGTTTTGCCCATTTATTTATTTTTTTTACCTTGGCCTCTGATCTTTCTTCTCCTTCTTGTAGATTACCACCACCAACTAGCACCAAATATTTACTACTTCCCTCAGAGATCCACTCATCAAAACTCTGCTTTACATGTAAAGCACCATTAGGGGTCAAAACACCAGGGGGTGCCTTTTAAGATGATGTTCAGACTCCACAGCACAGAAAGCAAGAAGAAGCCTTTTTAATCATCACTGTTATTCCCAGTGGAAACAGTTAAAGCTGCGTACCTTTCTAGTTTCTGGCTGCGCTGATTTGCAAAAGCGGTCTGACATAACGTGAGAAGTCAGAAGCTGCTCGAGGCCCACGGCCACTGCAGTCTCTGGTTCCTGTTGATGTAAACACCGCTCTAAGAAAAGAAAGTGTGTAATTGCACATAACACAGTCTCTTTATTTACTCGAGCAAATCTGGTCTCCTGCCCACATCCAAAAGAAATTTTGGTGTGTGTTTGTTTTTAGTCTCCAGAGTTCCTCCAAGCTGTCTCCTCTCTTCCTCCTTGCTGCTTCCCTCTGAGTCCCAGCGGGTGCTGCTAGCCTCCCCTTTTGGTCTTTTACTCACTTCATCCTTCCCTCGCTCCCCACAGATCAGTCTTCAGGCGGGAGGCAGACGTCCCCTCTTTGCCTCCTCCTCCCTCTACTCTCTGCTCACACATTTCTCCTCTCCCTTTGGGTCTTTGGGCTCCCTGTAGACCTCCATCCCTCCATCCTTTCCTCTTAGAGTCACCACTAATCCAGTCCCCTGCCTTCTCTATATCACTTTGTTTTTCTTCCTGCTTCGGCGGAGCTCCGGTGAGTCACCAACCTTTGTCCAAGCCGGCGGGTGTGGGACTGTCCAGCCTACGCTCATAATAATAATGTCACGCAAACACTGAAGCACCAGCATATTACTCATCCTGCCTCTGCCTGGCCACAGCATGGAAATCCTTACTTCAAGTCATCACATCATATTAAGAAGAAAAGTATTTAAATAAGCCTGTCCACACACATCATCTACACAGAGCCATGTAACGGAGGAGACATTACAGTGATCAGGACATTGAGTCACAGGCTGTAAGGGGAAATTTAGCCGAGACCTTAATGAATCATTTGTTTATAGCCACAATATTTAATTGCATCATGTTTCTAGCTTAAAATTTCTTTCACGTCTCATTTGGTTTTGGCTTGCATTCTGATGAATCCTGCATAGTAGAGATGTCACGGCGAGGAAATTTTCCCACCGGTTAATAAACTTGTGACAACACCGGTGTTGCGATTACGCCGGACATTTTACAAGAAAAGGCGCTCAACATATGCAGAGTGCTTACTTTGATCTGTAACGCTGGATGGCTGTGTGTCTGGCCTCTACGGTTGAGCTTTTGCGCTGCGCACACCGGCTGTGAACACGCCATCCTTCGCACGCCAATTGCCTCAATAACCAGGACCGGCCCTAGCCCTTTTAGTGCCCTAGGCGAAATTTGGTATTTGGAGCTAGGGTTCAAACCCCCTAGAACCCTAACCCTAACACCGTAAACCGCAACACACGTCATACATCACAATTGGTTTAAACACAAAAATAAAGATTTTTATTTTCATAAATAACTGTATTTATTATAATATAAATAAAAACTTGGTCTCTGATATTGTTGGCTTAAAAGTAAGGTTACTACAATGAGAGTTACAGGGGTGAAAAGTGTATTACTTTCTTTCTTTCTTTTTTCATTGGGTGTCAAACTCATTTTAGTTCCACGTATTGGCCCATGTATAGTCCAATTAGATCTTAAGGTGGCCGGACCAGTACAGTAAAACCATTGCATAGTAACCTATACAGTGGAGGAAATAAGTATTTGATCCCTTGCCGATTTTGTAAGTTTGCCCACTGACAAAGAAAAGAACGGTCTATAATTTTAATGGTAGGTTATTTTAACAGTGAGAGACAGAATATAAAAAAAAAAATCCAGAAAATCACATCATATAAAAGTTATAAATTGATTTGCATTTTATTGTGGGAAATAAGTATTTGATCCCCTAGCAACCAGCAAGAATTCTGGGCCCCACAGACCGGTTAGATTAGTCCTCTCGCTTTAAGAAAGTACTCCGAATCTCAACTCGTGACCTGTATAAAAGACACCTGTCCACAATCAGATTCCAACCTCTCCACCATGGGCAAGACCAAAGGGCTGTCTAAGGACGTCAGGGACAAGATGTAGACCTGCACAAGACTGGAATGGGCTACAAGATCATCGGCTAGCAGCTTGGTGAGAAGGAGACAACTGTTGGTGCGATTATTCGGAAATGGAAGAAACACAAAATGACCATCAATCGGCCTCGGTCTGGGGCTCCACGCAAGATCTCGTCTCGTGGGGGATCGATCATCATGAGAAAGATGAGGGATCAGCCCAGAACTACACGGGAGGAACTTGTTAATGATCTCAAGACAGCTGGGACCACAGTCACCAAGAAAACCATTGGTAACACACTACGCCGTAATGGATTAAAATCCTGCAGCGCCTGCTAGGTCCCCCTGCTCAAGAAGGCACATCTACAGGCCCGTCTGTTTGCCAATGAACACCTGAATGATTCAGAGAAGGCTTGGGAGAAGGTGATGTGGTCAGATGAGACCAAAATCGAGTTCTTTGGCATCAACTCGACTCGCCGTGTTTGGAGGAAGAGAAATGCTGACTATAACCCCAAGAACACCATCCCCACCGTCAAGCATGGAGGTGGAAACATTATGCTTTGGGGGTGTTTCTCTGCTATGGGGACAGGACGACTTCACCGCATCTTAAGGGAGGATGGACGGGGCCATGCACCGTGAAATGTTGGGCGACAACCTCCTTCCCTCAGCCAGGACACTGAAAATGGGTCGTGGATAGGTCTTCCAGCATGACAATGACCCAAAACATAGGGCCAAGGCAACAAAGGAGTGGCTCAAGAAGAAGCACATTAAGGTCATGGAGTGGCCTAGCCAGTCTCCGGACCTTAATTCCATAGAAAATCTGTGGAGGGAGCTGAAGCTTCGAGGTGCAAAGCGACAGCCTTGAAACATTAAGGATTTGGAGATGATCTGCAAAGAGGAGTGGACCAAAATCCCTCCTGAGATGTGTGCAAACCTGGTGACCAACTACAAGAAACGTCTGACCTCTGTACTTGCCAACAACGGTTTCTCCACCAAGTACTGAGTCATGTTTTGCTAGGGGATCAAATACTTATTTCACACAATCAAATGCAAATAAATGTATAACTTTTATGTGATGTGATTTTCTGGATTTTTTTTTAATATTCTGTCTCTCACTGTTAAAATAAACCTACCATTAAAATTATAGACCGTTCTTTTCTTTGTCAGTGGGCAAACTTACAAAATCGGCAAGGGATCAAATACTTATTTCCTCCACTGTATATATAAATGACTCTCCACAAAAATATTTTGAATGCACACAAAAATAGTTATCGTTGTATATAAATGTAAAAAAACACAGATAAAAAAATAAGGTTCATAAATATATTTCTGATGCAAACACAAAAATGTCTTGTTTTAAATAAATGTGATAGAAATACACAAATATATGAATTGAAAAGTATTTGCAAGTTTAATCAAAAACATATTTGGATGTTTTTACATTGATAGAGAAACTGTTGAACCTGCATTAACAAACTGCTGTCATGTGTCAACTTCACTGCATCTGTGTGGGTTTTATGAGACTCCTCTGACGTGCGCCGATCTACAAATGCATTTTATCTGTAGCCAATTGGATGTCTCCCTCCTTCTCAGCTAATCACGTGTGTCCCCACGGGCTATGACTTTTGTCGTGCACAGGGTGAACGCCAGCAGGGAAAGTAGTCAGACAGCTAGCTTTGGTAAAGTGGTCCAAACTTTGGACTTGTGCATCCAGCTAAGAGTTTAAACGATCAAACGTGGGCAGATACGTCTGTAAAGATCCCCAAAAGAATCCAAAGATACAACTGGATTGAAGGTTTCATCCACCATGTTTAAGGAGAGACCACCAGCTGGCTAATGCTAATGCTAGCTAATGTTGGCTAACGCTAGCTTGGCTATATGTTTGCTTGCCAGATGATATAGTGTATGTGTCTGGCAGCTGAATGAGGTCTGATTTACTGTGGAACATATTCATTAAGTTGAGGGTAGCTAGCAGCACAATAGCAGTCAGAGCAAAGTCACAATATCATCTAGCTAAACAAACACATAGCTAACGTTAGCTAGCGTTAGCCAGTATATCAAACTAATACAGGCTGGTCAAGTCTCCTCTGACAAATGCTTCATTGTAACATTGACACTGCAAGCCAAGGCACTGATTCCACATGACAGTATTAGCTAGCAAGTTAGCTACTTCACTTAGCTAATGTCAAATAACACCCCGCCGGGTGCTGGTGGTCTCTCCTTTAACATCGTGGATGTAATCTTCAATCCAGTCGCTGTATCTCTTTGGATTCTTTTGGGGATCTTTACAGACGTATCTGCCCACGTCTGATCGTTTCAACACTTAGCTGGATGCACAGATCAAATGTTTAAACCACTTCGACAAAGCTCTCTGTCCTCTATATATCCATGTACTGTTTTCCGTGTTCACCCCACAGATGTATAAAGAGAACGGGATCCAGCGTTGGATCCCGTTCATTCCTATGAGAGTTGCTCAGTGGCACATGAAGCCTAAAAGGCTCCACTTCCGTCTGGAAAAGTACCCGGAACCCTGGCGGAGTAGCTTCCGAGATGGTTGGCGGAGTAGCGTCCGCTCGGTCACATGACTCTGTCACGGGGTCCTAACGTCACGCCATCGTCACGGCTTGAGCTCCAGCCTCAGTCTGGGTCTCACTCACATGAACGGAGGAAGGGAAATAACTCTGGATTCGGCTATTAGTGTGTTTTACAACTTTAAAAACCTAATTTTTTAAATAAGGGCTATTAGAGTGTTCGAACTGGGGAGCTGATTTACCTCAAAAAAAATTATCCGCTGAGTTACAGACGTCTCTTTCCCGATGGAAGTCTACGGGAAAAAGTCTTTTTGGGCCCGATGGCATCACATGACGGACACGGAAGTTGCAGTACCGCCGTTTGGCCACTACGAAAGTCGGGATCGACGATCGGCGCTCTTCCTCTGGGCTTGGTTCACCCCACCCCCTTTGCATGACGTAAATCATACCCTCGTGGGTACTCGCTCATGTGATTGTCTGATAAGGAGGGAGACATCTGATTGGCTACAGATAATTCCCTGTTGAAAAAATGCATTTGTGGATCGGTGCACCTCAGGGGAGTGTCATAAAACCCACACAGATGCAGTGAAGTTCACACATGACAGCAGTTTGTATATAAATGTAACAACATCCAATTGTGTTTTTTATGAGAATTGCAAATACTTTTAAATTCATATATTTGTGTGTTTATATTACATTTATTTAAAACAAGACATATTTGTGTGTGCATCAGAAATATATTTGTGAACCTTATTTTTTTGTTTTTTTTTTACATTTATATACAACAATAACTATTTTTGTGTGCATTGAAAAATATTTTTGTGGAGAGTCATTTATATATAAATCACAAAATACATTTGTGATTCCTTCTGTGTGCATTCATTAATATTGAGACTGATCTGACTCCATATTTTCCTTCCTGTAATAACATTCTGTGTGACGGCAGAACTTTATCATGTAGAATGAAGGTGTGTGTGTGTGTGCGTGTGTGTGTTTGATCTACAGGTACCACTTTTCAGCCCAACAGTAACTCGTCGGTGAACCCAGACCATCTGAACTACTTCCAGTTCGCAGGTCACATCCTGGGTCTGGCTCTGTACCACCGCCAGCTGGTCAACATCTATTTCACCCGCTCCTTCTACAAGCACATTCTGGGTAAAAGAACACATACAACATACAGTATGTGTATATAAGAGTCACACTAGTGTGTTGGTTGATAATATATCACATATGGGGTCATTTGCCCTTAACCCTTTAAATAAGCTTGACGCAGTTTACATAAAAAATGAGCTCAACTCACTGAAATCAGTGTGACTTGCCCTTTCCTGTGATTGTGGAATCAGAGTAGAAATTATATTAAAAAGACTTTCCTTATAACTTCAGATCTTGCCTCAAAATCACGAGACAGAGAAAGATCTGTCAGAGGTAGGAGAGCAAAACCAGGCAAGCGCAGTGAGGTAGGTAGGAGAGCAAAACCAGGCAAGCGCAGTGCCCTTACTACCAACACAGTTTCCAAGGCGATTAACTAGGATATCGTGGTCAACCATATCAAATGCGGAACTCAAATCGAGCAGAGTTAAATAAGAACAAGCACCAGAATCATCGGCGAGCAGTAAATCATTGTTAACCTTAATGAGAGCTGTTTCTGTGCCGTGCTGGCCGCCGAATCCTCATTGATATCGCTTAAAAATATGACTGTTATTCATGTGTGAGATGAACTGAGCGGCAACAGACTTTTCTAAAATTTGAGATCAAAAAGGTAAGCAAGTCAGGAGGGGGTCGAACTATTGCATTTTTAAAAGTGGGTGGGACAGAGCCAGTAGACAATGAGCAGTTGATAATAGAGAGAATAAGTGGGTCAACATTCTGAAATAGCTCTTTCAGAAATCGATGAACTCCTCTAACTCTAGCATTGACATTAGCTTGAAGTGAGACATACTGTAGAGGGTTCAGTGCTGATGAGAAGATTTCTTGTCACAGGTGTGATATGGCGCCTAATGTCATCTATTTGATGTAGGAAATGGTAGAGAAAGTGCTCACATGTCTCAGTGGATGCTTCCATATGCTGGCTAGGAGAAGGGTTAAACACTGGGGTTGTGGCAGCTACTAGCAATCAAATCGAAGAAACAAGAATACCTTGCTTCTTTAACTCTGCGCTGACAGGCCAACATCAAGCTTTTTAGGATATCAGGAGATACCTTGAGTTTGTCTTTCTTCCATTTTCGCTCAGCTCACCTATATTGCCTCTTTAAATCCCTTGTAAGGTCATTAAGCCAGGGGAGGGTGTTTTTACTCGTTTCATCTTGATAGAGACAGAAGCGGGAGCAAGGTGTGGACGATCATAGCCTTGTTATCAGAGACATTACAATCTAGCAATTCAATATTATTTAGAGGAACATCATAAGACAGCACAGGGTCAAGGTTATGTCCCTTATTATGAGTAGGATTTTTAACAAACTATTCAAGATTAAAAGGGCAACAAACGTGTATATTAAAATCACCAAGGATAAGAACTCTATCATATTTGGCAATAATAAATGAAATAAGTAATAAAATCAATGTAAGCTATGGGTGACCTATAGATTAAAACACGGTAGCAGATGCTGGGCATTTAAAAGAAAACTTAAAAGAAGAAAAACTAGGAAGAGAGACAGGAGTTCTAGTTGTAGTTGTTATTAAAAATGACAGCCTAGGTTGATTAAAACAAGAGGAGTTAGGGGGACAGAGTCTCCAGGGCTTAACCTGGACTCAGTGATGAATAATAAATCAGTATTTCTAGACATAATGAAATCTTGGCATATGAATGACTTGTTTGCCAGGGACCTCACATTAAGAAGACTAAACACAGCTGAAATACTGGAGAGGGAATCAGCAGGAGATGGAGTTGAAGGGTGTAATTGATGTTGAGTTGATGATGTCTTTGTGGTTGAAGTGGGTGATATAGGAACTACGTTTGCTCTTCAGCTGGGTCTCTAGGTGGCATGGTCTAATGTGAGCCTAATAGGTATAGTGTTGGTGGAGGAGTGTTCAGCAGGACCAAGGGAGAGATTCAAGATTCAAGAGTTTTATTTTCCATTTGCACCTAAGTACATTGGAATTCTGAGCAGTTTACACCGAGTCAAATTTAAGAAAGGAAAACAAAGGTAGAAAAGGCACAAGGTAATTACAGTACAAAATAATTAGCACATTCAACTCAACACAATAAATAAATAAATAATTAAAATATAAAACGCCCTCAGTGTAGTCAATAAATAAACTAAACTACCCTCTGCATAGGAACGATACCCCCAAAATACAAATATACAGTATATATATGCTCCATGACCATGTTAAAAGAACTTCTAACTCTCAAAAATATTTAAAAAATAAATAATTAATATATTTCAGACAATTCCACAGTGGAAGGCAGCATGTTGCACAGCATTACAGTCCATTCAGTTCAGGTGTGCTGTGTGTCAGTAATGGTATGGAGGTGAGGTGTGGGGTATTTGTGTCCCTCTTTAACGTCCTTTGCCACCAGTCTTATTGTAGCTGGGAAGAAGCTGTTGTGAAAGCGTGCTCTGTGAGTGGAGATGCTCTCTGGCCTGCGGTGCCTCAGGTTGTGTCCTGATTCCCTCCACCTGAACAGAGAGTGAGCTGGGTGGTGTCTGTCCCTCAGGATGCTCTGTGGCCTCCTCCTGCAGCGCTGGGTGTACATCGTGTCCATGGAGGGGAGATTAGAGCCAATGATTCTTTCTCCAGTTTTTATGACTTGCTGCAGCGATTTCCTCTCAGCCTGGGTAGCGTTCCCAAACCAGACCGTGATGCCGCTGGTGAGGATGCTTTCCACCAGTCCTCGGTAGGCCAGGGTGAGGGGCTGACGTCTGAGTCCAGCCTTCTTCAGCAGCCTAATGAAGTGCAGCCGCCGCTGAGCTTTCTTCACTGTTTCAGTAGTGTTTTTGGCCCAGCTCAGGTTGTCAGTCAGGTGAAGGCCGAGGAACTTCAAACTGTCAGCCCGCTCCATCTCTGTGTCCTGGATGATGAGAGGCTGCAGATGGGGGGCTCTCCTCCTGAAGTCCACGATGAGTTCTTTTGTTTGTTCTATGTTGAGAACAAGGTCGTTGTCCTCTCCATAGCTGATGATTTTTTTGACCTGTTCCCTGTATGCAGACTCGTCCCCACCTTGGATGAGGCCGAGGATGGTTGTGTCATCTGCATACTTAATAATGATGTTGTTCTTCTCAGTGGAAACTTTGTCATGGGTGTATAGTGCAAACAGTTTTGGGCTGAGGCAGCAGCCCTGAGGGGTTCCCGTGCTGACTGTGAGCTCAGCAGAGATCTTATCTCCCATCCTCACCACCTGTGGTCTGGCAATTAGAAAGTCCAAAATCCAGTTGCAGGTGGCTGTTGGGACCCCGAGGTTAGCTAACTTCACAGTCAGCTTCATCGGCCGGATCGTATTAAAGGCGGAACTGTAATCCAAAAAAAGTATGCGTGCATATGTCCTGTTACTGTCCAAGTGTTGGAGTGTGGAGTGAAGTGCCAGTGCCACTGCGTCATCCACTGACCTGTTTGAGCGGTAAGCGAACTGTAGGGGGTCCAGTGAATCAGGAATCACTACGTTGATTGATTGAAGAACCAGCTTCTCCAGGCACTTCATGGCCACTGAGGTGAGTGCCACTGGCCTGAAGTCGTTCAGTGTATGTGTATCTGCTTTCTTCGGGACCGGTATGATGACAGATGACTTGAAAAACCCAGGGACTGTTTCCTGTGTGAGAGAGGTGTTGAAGATGTCTGTGTACACCCCTACCAACTGTTCAGCACAGGCCCTCAAGACTCTCTGTGACACACCATCAGGTCCAGCTGCCTTGCGTGGATTCACCTGCTTCAGAACCCTCAGAACCTGTGTGTGTGTCACCTCTAATGCAGTCTCATCAGGGTTATGGGGGGCTTTTGAGGGGGTGTCTCCA